>JACCID010000157.1:0-294676 GCA_018906775.1 Sycophila sp. Sp_5
TTGTGCAACTAGCCTCAGATCCTTATTCCTGAAAATTTCTTCTGTGCTTGGTCCTTGACCAAACTCTAATGGATTATCTTTAAATGATGTACTTGTAGATATCGTTGTTGGAGTTTCTACTGGATTTTCAATGTTCGATGCTATTATTGTATTTTGTAGTTGACGCAGGTTGCTTTCAGTATTACTCTTATTTGGTGAGATATTTTCTTGCATTTCACAAAATTCATTTGATGATTGATCATCTAGTATTTCTTGAATGTCTCTTTTTCTATTTATTTTTTTAAAAGCTGTTCTGTACAGTGTAGATGATGTTGAGCCACGATTAGGTTGACAGTCAAAATTATGAGGTACGATTCCTTGTTTTAAAACCACTGGTCCTCCATGTATTTTGAATTTAATATAATTCTCTAAGTCATTTTCTAGCTGTAAATAAATTCCATTTTGTTATCAATATATATAAGCGTATTTAATATAAGCATAGTTTCATACATGCATATGGTATATAATAATATACTTACATCAAAGTGATCTTTACAACAATAATAATTAGTATTTAAATTTGGTAGGTCTTTTCTGTGTGCCACTTTATACCAAGTTTTTCTTAACTTTTCATCTTTACTTAGAAATATAAACACTTTGTTTGGATTTTTTTTACTATTGTTTCCACACAAGGGTACAAAACATGATTTGGAGCACCTTTTTTTCTTTGAAAAATTTTCATTTTCATTCATTTCTTTAAAAAAATATTAAATAAATGTTGTTTTTCTAATCTATACTATATGTAATTCTATATATAATTCTATATGTATATATAACCTACCGGACCGTCAGCGGAACTACACGGAGAGAAATAAAGTTTTTAAATTTTCTAAAATATCTATATTATAAATCTTATCTGCAAAACGAATTTTAATAATAAATATTATTATACTCAAACAGTTGTTAAAATTCGCAAAAACTTTAAGAATCGTGTTAAAAATAAGTATACTTTATATACTTTTAGTATTTATAACCTATAAACACCACGTGTTTTGGTGAAATGTTGAGATATAACCAAGATAAAGTAGTGAAAATGCTTTTTATGCCCTAAAAAAACCTGGGACTATTAATATAAACGACGCAGCTAAATGTACTAAGTGTAATGCATTTTTTCATAAATCTTGTGCTAGAAGAACAGTAATGGATTCTGATGGAGTTTTTAATGCATGCTGTGGTAATAGTGGAGATTTTTCATCTAGCTTTAATGTGCAGACAAATAATGTTGCTCTCACTCAAAACTCTGATGATCCTGAACTTTTAAATTTAGACAGTAATTTAGTTCCTTTATGGAACTTAATTAACTCACGTGTTATCTCTAGACTTGATTTAATTAATGATAGTCTTGAGTCAACTAAATCTAGATTAGACTCTATTGAAGATCGAGTTTGTCGTCTTGAAGATTCCTCATCCATTACTGAAGATATTATTTCAGAGTTACATGATAGACAATCAAGACAGTGCAACATTCTAATATTTAACCTACCCGATTCGTATGATGCTTTTAAGACTGATTCTTCCGTGGTATGTGATATTTTTAAAAAGTGTAAAAATGTGCCAGATTTCAACTTTACTAAACTTCCTACTTATAGACTTGGAAAGTCATTTTGTGAAGGGAAAATTAGACCACTTAAAGTTATTTTGCCATCGGTTGAAGCTGTGCATTGGGTTTTTCGCAATAAATCTAATTTAAGTACTGATAATATTATCATTAAAGGTGATTCAACTAAATCTCAATTAAATTTTATGAATAAGTTAAGAATGGATTTGAAAAACAGAACTGAAAATGGAGAAGAGTATTTGACAATCAAATATATTAGAGGCTGCCCTAAAATTGTGTGTACGAAGAATTAGCAAATTAGACTCCAATGTGGGACAATTTGAAGATTTATTTCCAAAACATCAGGAGCATCAGGGGACCGTCATTAGAATTTCGATCACGTGTGCAGCTATTCAATGACTTTGATATTATTGTACTGGTAGAGACCTGGTTAAGTGATGAAATTGGAAATAGTGAACTTGGACTCAACCATTATAATATAGTTAGATGTGATAGATCTATTTTCTCTAGTAATAAATTATTTGGTGGTGGTGTGCTTATCGCTGTTAAAAAGCATATCAATTTTGTAATTATTCCTTCATTAAATAATTCATTCGAGTGCCTTTTTCTTAAATTGTCCATTAATAGCGAAGACCTTTTTATTAGCACAGTATATTTTCCACCCTTATCTCCTTACAGCTATTATTTAGATTTTATTGAAAATTTTCAAAACTCTCATTCACATTTTTTTAATTTATCAAATACAAGTAAATTGGTCATAACAGGTGACTTTAATTTACCAGGGTATAAATTTATTCAATGCGATGGATATTGTAGAACTTTTGGAACACATAGGGATCAAAATATTAATCAAGCAGTAGTAGCTCTTGCTAGTTTTTGTAATAATTATAATTTATCACAAATAAATGAATTACCAATATAACTGGTATATATTAGATTTAATTTTCACTAACATTAAACTTTCCAATACGTTTCAGTGTGAAGAGACTATTTTTAAGTGTGATACCTTTCATCACTCTTTAGAGGTTATTTTACCAATCGTTATCTCAAAGCCCAAATATGTTCAACATTTTTTCTTTGATTATAAAAGAGCTGATATTAATTCTATTTTGTCATCATTGGCTGAGTTAGTTTTACCTGATTTTAATTTAATCACTGATATTAATTTTGTTGTTAATTGTTTTACAAAAAGTTTGAATGAGATTATTGAACGTCATGTACCCAAAGTTGTTTGTTAGAAAGAATAATTTTCCTAGTTGGTTTTCTAAAGATCTCATAAATTTAATTAAAGATAAGAAGAAATATCATAAGTTATATAAGCGTTATGGTTATTCTCAGTTTTACTTAGCTTTTAAGAAACTTCGATCACAATGTGATATACTTTTAAGACGTGATAAGTTGTTATATGCATCTAATGCCGAAGAATCTATTATATCGAATGGTAAAGATTTTTTTAAATACGTTAATTCTTTTGATAAGTCTCGTGCCTTACCAGGTACGTTATTTTATAATGGTCAGATTGCAGATAATGATTTAGATATTGCTAACTTATTTGCTTTAAAATTTGGTAGTGTATATAAAGCAACTGACTTATCGCAATTTTTGTTACCTTTTGATTATTCAGATTGTTATTGTGATTTTGTATTCACTGAAACTGATGTCTTAAATTCTATAAACAATTTAAATGATAAATCAAGTTCTGGTCCCGATGGTATTCACCCATTGTTTGTAAAAATGACAGCGAAATTTATCATTAAATTTTTAGTTAAGATTTACAATTTCTCCTTAAAAATTGGTATTTTCCCAGATATATGGAAAGTATCCTTTGTAACTCCACTACATAAATCTGGTGATACATCTGATGTAAACAATTATCGGCCCATTAGTAAATCTAATGTCTTTTCAAAAATTTTTGATTCAATAATTACTGATAAATTAGCTGTTCATTTAAGTAAATATATTATTCCTGAGCAGCATGGTTTTATCAAAATAGATCAGCAGTTACAAATCTAGGCGTTTACTTAGACTATATAGTTTCTTATATTAACAAAAATTGTTGTACTGATTCTGTTTATATTGATTTCTCTAGAGCCTTTGATTTAGTAAATATCGACCTATTGCTTAGAAGCTTGCTGCTTATGGAATTAACGGGAACTTGCTATTGTTATTAAGATCTTTTCTTTCGAATAGAAAACAAATTATTCTTTCAAACGGAAAATTTTTCGTTGCCTATTGATGTCTTGTCTGGAGTTGGTCAGGGTACGCATTCTGGTCCTTTGCTCTTTCTTATTTTTATAAATGATCTTAAATTAGTTGTTAAATATTGTAAATTTCTTTTGTTCGCTGATGACATTAAATTATTTCTTGCTATTACTAATTTATTAGATATGCTTAATTTGCAAAATGATCTTAATGCCATATTTAACTGGGTATTATCAAACGGAATGGAATGCAATATTAATAAATGTTGTACTATCAGATTTGGTAAATCTCAGATCGCATCAGTTGATTATTTATTGAATAATACTATTTTAGCTAGAGTTAATCATGTAAAAGACCTTGGGATTATTTTTGATTCTAAACTTTCGTTTAATGAGCATATTGAATTTCTTGTATTTAAATTAAATAAACACTAAACTTCATTAAAAGATTCTCTAAAGATTTAAAAAAAATAGAAACTTTCAAATCATTATATTTTTCTTTTATTTTTCCCAGCTTATTATATTGTTCGGTTATCTGGAGACCATATTTACAATACCATGTTAATTTATTAGAATCCATTAATCATAAATTTTTAAGATATGCAGCTTTCAGAACAGGTAATATTATACACTCTTTTGATCATGATTTTTCACACATTGCTAAACTATTTAAAATTCCCTCTATTGATTCAGCTCTAAAAAGACATGATTTGATCTTTTTGCACAAATTGTTCAATAATTATATGATTGTAGTGATCTGTTATTTAATTTTAACTTATATGTACCTGGTCGCGTTTTACGTTCTAAAGATTTATACTTTTCTGTATCTATTAATAAGAATAATATTAACTTGCATTCCATCTCATATAGACTTAGCCTAATAGGTAATGCAAAACGCTGATTGGTTTGACCTATATCATTCCTCTGTCTACTTTGTTAAAACTCATTCTAAGAAGATTATGCTACAATATAGCTAATAAGTGTTTTCTTATTTTTTGTATTATTAGAACATTAATTATAATAACCTATATTACATTACTTTATTATTGTAAATTGGGCTTGTCCGTTGGAATTAATAAATAAATAAATAAATAAATAATAAATACATAAATATTTTATATGTAATTATAATCTATTAATCTGTTTTCTTTTTCTAACCTATAAATTCATATAATACACAGTTTTCTTACACTTAATTTTAAATTTTAACATTAATCACTTTTTATATTTAATATAGATAGTTATTTATATTCCCATTTTTCATACATTTTCTGTACAAACATGCTACAACATTTATATTTTAATAATTTTCTTATTTTCCCATGTATAATGTAGTGAAAGTAACAAACGTGACGTCACTGTGACCTTAACCAATAAGAAACCGTTTCAAGGAGGGAAATAATTTTAAAAACTACAGATTTATAATAATTATTTCTTGCAAAATATTGTCGTAAAAATTATGAAAAAAAAAATTACAATATAAATTGGACTAATGTATACAAATAACATATTTTTAAAAATTATGCAAAAACCGAATTGTTTGTACAACGTGAACCAGCAAAAATTTCTGGGTGGTTTGATTAAAATGGCCCACCCTGTATATCAAGCCCATAAAAATAAAGAGCAAGCTCAGCTATTAGTATCGTTATTAATAAAAAAATATTTCAGTGGAATTCAAGAAACGCGATAACGGTTCAAGACAAGTCTAAGTAAAAAAAATAACTTGTATATACGTTGATATTGTATTTTATCCTCACTCTTTTTTTCGAGCAAAGCGTTGTTTCATACTAAATATTAGTAAAATTGATTAATTTATGATTTATTGTTAATTACCAATTAAATCTTTAATGTATAAAAGTTTTCATGCAAAAAGAACACCTATTTAATTAATTATTCACTGTTATTTGTTTTAATGCGCGATTTCTTTTCTATCCAATATTGAAGTCTAATTATTATTCGTCTTCTCCCGTGTACTTATTATTCTTCATCTTCTCGCCTGGGCTAGTATTATCAAGAGGCGCGGTGACACCTATAACGCCTGGAGGATATTATTTTTTATAGAGTGTGTCCCATTGTAATATACCATCCCTGACATCCCATTAGGTATGCAATTTAGCAAAAATGGTGCAGACAATAGTTGCAGGACTTGAAGGGGGCCATCAAAAAATGACCTTGTTGTTGACCTTAAAATGCATTTTCATGGTCTAGTCAAGGCCAAGTTTAATTTTTTTAATGGAAACAAGTTTAGATTTTTAATGGATAAAAAATACGGATCTTTTGTATGAAACATGTTTTTGCAAATGCTTTGATTTCTCGCTAGAAGACACTTTTTAGCTTTGTCTTTTATCTAATCTTAGCTTGACCATGTCAAGATCAGAGTCAAGTCTGGTGAAGGTCGGGTAAAGGCCGAGTCACGATCAGGCCAAGTTCAATCAATTGAATCAGGTTTGGTCAATTTTAAGTCTCAATCAGATCAAAACGTGTCAAGGTCACGATCAAGTGACAGTAGAACTGCGGTCAACTCACAATCAGGTCAAGGTCAAATTAAGGTTCAGGTCCAGCCAAGGCGAAAATGAGATCTAATGATAGATCAAGTACAAGGTCACGTGCATGCCTACATCAAGATGAAGGTCGAATCTAGGTTAAGTTAAAGTCAAGTCAAGATGCCGTCAAGACAAGATGTACCCCAACGACTAGTCACTTAAGAAGCCAAGCACGTTTCGTATTTCTCCGCGAAGCCTAGTTCGTTTCGTATTCTACTATTATGTACTTTTTCGAACGTTAGCGTAGGTACCTAGGTTTTGGGGATCGCTGATAATGAATCTTTACAAAAAAGTCAAAGCTGACAAACGTCTTCTAATGTTCCATAACGTTCCATAAAAATGTTTTATACATAAGGTACGTCTTTTTTATCAGAGCATCCGAACATGATATAAAAATTGCATTTTAAGGTGTACGACTAAAACTATTGTCTGAACCATTTTTTGCTAAATTGCATATCTAAAGAGATATCAGAGGTGGTACATTAAAATAGGACACCCTGTCTACAAATAACCCGGAACATCCCCCGATTATTTCCCATTGACCAAGTGCGAGCGGACTTTCCTGCAGACGACATTTTGTCATCGTGAGGCTGTTCTTGAATGCCTGTACATCGACTATAATATTTATTTCTCTGATATGGCATCTTATTTTCAAAATTAATAAGTATAAAAATTTAATTTTAATACTTTCACTGGTTAAATTTCGTTCAAGTTACACTGACAATAATTTGCCAAATTTAAGGTTTCTGAGTTCAGTTATAACTATTAAATAACAAAATAGACTTGACTCTATTATCGATGGATTTCAATGCTTTCTTTAGTTTAATATGTCTTAATTCAAACGCCTGCGTTGTATTGTTTCCGAGTTTGATACGGGTAAATATAAGTGAGGAATGGATGATATGCTCTACGTATAGTAAGTAAGCAAATGTGCGCCTTGGTAGCACGTTGGATAGAATGCCGGCCTGTCAACCAGAGGACCGAGATTTGATCCTGACTGAGACCAAGATTTTTTCTTTCTATTGAAATTATTTTACTCATATCAGAACTCAAATTCGATAATTAGAAGTCGGTAAAGCAGATTTCCTTTGATAATTTATCGAAATAATGATAAATCACTACAGGAAGATCGCGAGTAATAACAGGGTTCGATAAGTTGATCTAGCGGGGTAAAGAATAACTAAAAGAGAACGATGGCGCACCTGCTGCAATGCACGCGGCGGCTCAATACGCAAAGGTAAGATTCCGTATAAGAGAACACGTTGCGGGGCGCATCCTGGAAGGGCCGATTTAAAAAAAGTCTTAAATAGGCAGGTACGAGGCGCGGGACCTCATTTTTAGTTCCAGTGACATCCAAAGCAGTCAAGGTCTAAGGCAAGAAAGGTATAAACGAACCTAATTAACAAATATTGATCAAGGCAGAGTATCTTAGGAGAAAAGCCGAGTTCAAAATTCAGTGTTTGATCTATGAGCGATATATGTACTAATACATCCAGTACAAGGAAGAGTATCATATGTCCAACTGAGGACATGAGCGTAGTACTAAGATTCTATGATACTAACCAGCTGACCATCTGAAATACTTGGAACTTAGCACAAGTTATCAATCTAACCATTTGTTCTTACTGCAGAAAGTAAATAAGATCCAAGATCTCCTGAGATGACCTCGCTCGTGAAACTGAGTGAGGTGTTATTCAAATAGTAAAATAATAGAAATGAAAAGCTTTTTGGAAAACAATACATATTCGTGTTCTACAGCAAGACTAGAATATTAGGCAATGCTCCTTGCTATACAGGGTGTCCCATCTTAAAGAAACCACACAGAATTTTTCGCCGGTTCGCGTTGTACAAAAATATTGTTCAGACAAAAGTTGTTTGGGACAATGGGGGCCTTCTTTTTATTAAATCAGTTTTGACCTTGAGACTTATTTTTAAGATCATTTGAAGGTCAAAGTGTTTTTTTGAATAGGAACTCCCATTTTTGACCCCGGATTCGAAAAGAGCACAAAATTTTTTATCAAAAGTGCTTTTAACACTTTTTTACTAAACGCATAGTTTCTAAGAAAAAAATTCGCTAATATTTAAACATTTTTAAACTCTTCAATTTTTTTCTCAAAAAAGGATGCATCTAATCAAAAAATTACTAAAAATATTATTGATTTAGAATTGCATGAAAAATATGGTGGTATTTTTTATTTTTCCAGTTTATAATTTTGTTGCCTAAAAAACAATATTCTAAAAAATTAAATATTGGAAAAATAAAAAATACCACCATATTTTTCATGCAATTCTAAATCAATAATATTTTTAGGTATTTTTTATTTTTCCAGTTTATAATTTTGTGGAATTGCCTAAAAAACAATATTCTAAAAAATTAAAAATTGGAAAAATAAAAAATACCACCATATTTTTCATGCTATTCTAAATCAATAATATTTTTAGTAATTTTTTGATTAGATGCATCCTTTTTTGAGAAAAAAATTGAAGAGTTTAAAAATGTTTAAATATTAGCGAATTTTTTTCTCAGAAACTATGCGTTTAGTAAAAAAGTGTTAAAAGCACTTTTGATAAAAAATTTTGTGCTCTTTTCGAATCCGGGGTCAAAAATGGGAGTTCCTATTCAAAAAACACTTTGACCTTCAAATGACCTTGAAAATAAAGTTCAAGATCAAAACTTATTTTATAAAAAGATGGCCCTCATTGTACCAAACAACTTTTGTCTGAACAATTTTTTTGTACAACGCGACCCGGCGAAAATTTCTGGGTGGTTTCTTTAAAATGGGACACCCTCTATATTCCAGTAGTGAGAATTGGTGGAGTGGGGTGGTGGAGAATCCAACACACAAACACTTTATAAATATTATGAGAAAGAGATATCGGAGAGAGGGTCGGCTGAGTCGCAGCAGGCGGAGCTTAAGAGCCTTAGGATTTCATGCTCCGTTGCTGGACGTTCGGAGGATCCTGAGGCATGAAGCCGAGTAAGGCGGTCGGTGGTGGCTCGTCCCAGCTAAGATATCTTACAATCCAAACGTTCTAAGAATAAATTTTAAAAAGGAAACGAAAGCTCTTGGAAAATGCTTTCAGATTGTAGTTCTTAAAATTTTGTAAAAAAAAGTTTTCTTCCACCGCCCTAAATTTATATAAGATTTTAAAAACTTTTTTTCATTTCAGTTTTTTATGATTATCAGGATGAAAAAAATATTTCGTCTATTTATACAGGGTGTTCGAAATGTTCCGGACCCCCCACTTATAACATAAAGTAAGCATTTTGGAAAAAAATGTTAAATACAAAAGTTGTTAAGTTTTGAAGGTTGAACTAAATGATGACCTTGGATTTGTTATTGGTTATCATTTTCAAGGTCATTTAAAGGTCATCTTCAGTTTTTTAAATAGGGACCCCTATTTTTTATTTCAGATTCTGAAAGAGCACAATGTGCCATTTTTCACTACGACTAAAGTACAATTATTGAAAATTAATACAATTATCTGAATTTCGAAGTAAGAGAACTTCACTTAACTCTTGAAAACAGAAAAGTAAATAGGAATAAACAATTGTTAATTAACAATTATAAATGAACTGATTCCTAAAAAGAATAGTGAGCAAAATCTTCTAAGGTACAAGTAACGATCCTGAAAATGCTATGAATCATGCGTAGAAACTCGTAACCCTTGCAAAAAATTATTGCAATAAAAACTGTTCATGTAAAACGGTTAGATTATTTTGCTTTTGAAATTAATAACCCCCAAGTGTCCTATGTAGATCATTTCGAGCCATGACGTGGATATTGTACATATCTCCAGACCTAAAATTTAATGCTCCTCCAGAATCCGGAATACAAAATGAGTCCCTTTTTAATAAGCTGAAGATAACTTTCAAATGACCTTAAAAATGAAGGCCAATTTTAAAGTGACCATAAAGTTCGTCCTAGAAAATCAAATTATGTACTTTAGTATTAAAGTACGAAATTTTTTTTTTCTTTTCGTCAAATACACCCAAAGTTCTTAATAATCGGGATTTCTTGGCTTTCTGCTACTAAATAATCATTTAACCACTAAATGACCTCTGTAGGTCATTTTGAGCCATAACGTGGATACATATCCAGATGTAAAATTTTGTGCTCTTTCAGAATCTGAAATAAAAAATAGGGGTCCCTATTTAAAAAACTGAAGATGACCTTTAAATGACCTTGAAAATGATAACCAATAACAAATCCAAGGTCATCGATTAGTTCAACTTTCAAAACTTAACAACTTTTGTATTTAACATTTTTTTCCAAAATGCTTTCTTTATGTTATAAGTGGGGGGTCCGGAACATTTCGAACACCCTGTATAATAGCCTATCGTGTAGAGGGCTTAATTATCTTTAAATATTATTATTTATTATTATTTATTAAAACCAGTTGTACAAAAAACAATTATAATAATTGATTAAATTAACAGTTACATATAGTAACTCAGCAGAGGAAAGGGATTTCCTGCGCGCTGGCCTGGCTCGATATAAAACTAAAGACTTAATAACTAGGAAAAGAAAGAAGAAAAGAGGAAAAAAGAGGGAGAAAGAAAAAAAAACAAAAAAAAAAAATAAATAAATGAAAAGTTTAAAAGTAGTAAGAAATAGAGGATGGAAAAATTCTTAGCAAAAAGTGGATTTAGCAAATATATCCAGCAGTCTTAATGCCTAGCAACATAATTACTAGGTAAAAAACAGTTCGCAATAATTTGCTAAATCCTAAAATTTTTTTTGTTAATAGTTATCTCCAATATCTTGTAAGCATTGCACTAGCTTTGGTATACATTTCTGTCGAGACATTCCTATTTCTTTTATAAACTTGTTTTTCAAAATTGTTAGGTCTTTTGGGACATGTTAGCCCAGGTGCACAAGTCACTCGATAATGCGGGAACATCTGCTTATGTTGTGTTAAAGAGTTACATTTACAGGTTGATGTAAATACTATGCCATCTAACACTATTAAGTCTTGGTTTTTTTGCTGTTTCGAAATTGGTTGCATAGTATTTAAGAAAGTTTGTATATTATTAAGTCCTCTATCAAAATATAAAAGTGCTTTGTTATTTCCTATATAATTTAAATCTCCGTAAGACATTCCATATTTGTTTGTTTGTTTAGTTGGTTTTCCTGGAGGGGTAGGGCATGGTTTGCTTAATATTCTATCTGCGTTGGTCATAGCTTCGTTATTTATATTTGCAAATACCTCTTCAATTGGTGTATGCATTATTTTTAAATCTTCAGTTGTAGTTTCTTCTTTTGACTTAATAAAGTGTTGATGTTTTATTCCTTTAATTATTGGAGAGTGACAATCCTCACATTTCAGTTTATTAAATTTATGTTTGATTGGAATGGGTAATGCTATCTTGTAATGTCTTTAAAATTGTTATCTTTAAATAACTATGTCAAAAATTTATTAACAATTAAATTAAAGACGAGACAAAACTTCAATGCTTAGGTAATGTTTGCTCACACATGGCAAAAACACTTGGACGGTAGTGTATGTAAGGAAGAATTTGCGAAAATTTGACATTCACTTCGGTTTCCAAGTAATCCCAACTGTATAAATATTATCTGGTGTATTCCAATTGTTTAAAATCTTATACCATGCGTTTTCCTATTTATTTTTTCGATTTTGTTTGCTTTGACCAGGTGTGGGGTGGGCTTCCCTCATCCAGTACAAAATTTGTTCCTCTGGTATTATTAGTATATTACGTAACAAGGGAGGTAAAATAGAAATGGTCGAGCCGAAGGTGAGAAATCGACGCCTCCTACGAAGAAAATCTCTTTTCAGTTTTGCGGCGAAGAAAATCCCTTCCAAAATTTGCGCCGAATATAATCCCCTCGCTGATTTTTCCGACGAAAAAGATCTCCTTCTACACTATTGCTACGAAAATAATTCCCCCGCTGTTTTTTCCGACGAAAAAGATCTCATTCTACACTATTGCGACGAAAATAATCCCCTCGCTGATTTTTCCGACGAAAAAGATTTTCTACAATCTTATAAAACAATTTTCTACCAATACTATCCCATACTTTTTAATCGAGGGTGCATTTATTTAAACAAATTATTTTATTTTACGTTTTGTGTTATCCTTTTTTTTATACAATTTAATGTTAAACGTTGGTTTATTCATGGCTTATTTTTGGCTTACTCGTTAACTAAAATCATTAGCCAATTATTAGTATACCAGCGATTTTACTTCGTTTATTTTATTTCAATAAAGCGCAAAAATGCCAGAGACAAGACAGGCTAGTTTTTGCCGCAAAAGTACAACAAAGGATAGTTTTCGTCGGGAAATCAGCTGAGGAGATTTTCTTCGTCGCCAAAATGCAGACAGGGGATTTTCTTCGTACGGGGCGTCGAAATTATTTTTCACCTTATTGAAAAGAAATATGTATTTTTATTACGTATTTTTGATTCGTAACATAAATACGTATACAAATTACGTAAGAAATGTTCGTAACACAGCGTTCGAATTTGTGTGGTATTTTTGATACGTACTTTTTAAATCTTTGTTTATTTCTATGTTATTTAAAAAAAAGAAATTAGTTTGTAGCATGCTATACTGCCAATTACAGGAATTATCATATCTATGATAACACTCAAACCGGGGGAATGAGCTTAAAAATGATTATTTTATCCATATTACAAATAAGATCACGTACCAAAATTATGTAACAAAATAAGGTAACAATAATACGTATAAAAGTTACGTATTTTTGTTACATAATTTTTTCATAAAAGTTACGTATTTTTATTACCTTATTTTGGTACATAATTTTGGTACGTGATTTTATTTCCAATATGGATAAAATAATCATTTTTAAGCTCATTCCCCCAGTTTGAGTGTTATCATAGATATGATAATCCCCATAATTGGCAGTATAGCAGGCTACAAACTAATTTCTTTTTTTTAAGTAACATAGAAATAAATGAAGGTTAAAAAAGTACGTATCAAAAATACTACACAAATTCGAACGCTGTGTTACGAACATTTCATGCGTAATTTGTATGCGTATTTTTGTTACGAATCAAAAATACGTAATAAAAATACGTATTTCTTTTCAATAGGGCAGCCTAGCGGGAGGAAACCATAACCTTTCCTCCCGGCGCCCGATCGAAAAGGTTACGATTTCGTCCTCGCTAGGCCGAAAAATAGTATACGCAACATGGGAAGTAAAAAAGAATGCCTCAGATCACACGTTTGTCACCCGAGCCGAACCCTCGCCTTCGGCTCGGGTGCCAATTTACGTGCGATCTGGGACCATTTCTATTTTAATTCCCTTATTACGTAATATACTATTACAAAATTGATAAATATATAAAATATTACGAATTCGCTAATTTTTAAAATAATTTTATTATAGCTCTTTTTAATAAAAATCAGAATCAATTCAACACCAATTCTAAATATTGCAGCTTTTAGTCCATGTGAATCAAACCATACGTAACAAATCAAAGTACTGAAATCAATAGATCATAAAAGTCAGGTCTAATTTTTTCGAACTAGTTATTTTTACTAAATTTGGCAGTTTATTTACAAAATCTTTTTTTCAATTTACTTTCTTACAAAAACGTAAAAAGAGGCAAATCTAAGTAGTTTCCACTAAATATTATTAAATATTTATTTAAATGCCAGAAACTTACAACGCAGAGATCTTAAATTTTGCAACTTTTTTCCATGTGATTTAAAACATATTAAACTAACGAAAATGCTGAAATCAATCGATAACAAAATCGTCAAGTCTTATCTTTTCCGAGTTATAATTTACTAAATTTGACAGTTTATTTTTAACGTAATTTGTATTACTAAGTTACCCACAAACTCCAAATATCACAGTTTTTTGATTATGTGAGTTCAATTCTTACTATTAAAAAACAGTATATACTTGACTCTTTATTGTTGATCAGTACTTTAATCAGATTAATATATTTTAAATTATAATCAAAAAACTGTAAAATTTGGGGATATGAATAACTTGGTAATACGAATTACGTTAAAAATCAACTGTCAAATTTAGTAAGTTATAACTTGGAAAAGATAAGACTTGACGATTTTGTTATCGATTGATTTCAGTACTCTTGTTAGTTTAATATGGTTTGATTCATGTGGACAAAAAGCTGCAACATTTAGAATGTCTGTGATGTATAGTTTCTGATTTTGATGAAGTAATTAAGAATATTTTATCGTAAACCGAATTAAATGTTTCTGTATACATGGAAAAATTCAACTAAAAAATAGTTGTATAATCCAATGGATTTAGCTAGGACAGAGTAGATTCCAATTGGATTTTCAACTAATAGCTGCAAAATTATAAAAAAATTATACATATCCAACTGTAAAATCTTTTAAAATCTGATCTATTTGATTTATTAAAATTAAACTGGAAAATCCTTGGAAATTTAGTTAAAATCTACCTTATATTAACTGTATGACTAATCTGGGAATTAAATAAATAAATATAATTTCTCTCTACAAAATAAAATATGTTTTCCTAAGGCAATGAACAAAATTTAATATTTCAAATCTGTTTTGAATGAACAAAATATGACCTCAGAATTAACTTCAAACAGGCTTCAAAAATCAAATTTCTCTCTCTTTGTTGTAACAGTATATTTATTTTACTATTATAATGCATATTTAATGAAAATCTAAAAAAAGATATCCTGATGGAAGCAAATCTTTGAATTAATTATGATATAAAAATTGAAATTCTCAGACGCATTGTTTTGAATATCCAAAAAAGCTCAAATACTGCTTGAACTAAATACAATTAACTAATATGAAATAAAGTTATATATCTATGACTTTCAAGCAAAAAGATATAAATATTTTGATCTTGACAAAAAGACATAATTATGTATTTATTTTTGAAAATGAATCTTGTTAAGTAGATACATAAAAATATATTTTTTGTTTGTTTCCTAATTAAGAGAATAATTATCAAGCAACCCTGCAAAATAGCAATTACTCTTTTGATACAAAACTGCAAATTTGAATTATAACATCCCATCAAAAGGCTATTTATATATTAAATTAATTATTGGTTATTAGATTATAGTTTTTTAAAAACAAAATTATAATTAATATTAAATCTATTCTCTTCTTCTCTCTTTTTTTACATTAAAAAGACAAAATACAGACTACATATATGTATGCTTGAAAAAGATCACGAATAACCTTAAATTGAAAGAAAAATAATATTAAAACCTTTTGATCAATTAAAATTTAAATATAAAAACAATGTATCTACACACAACCTCTTGTATCAAATTTAATTACTTATTTACCAAACTTTTTTTTCTTTGATCATCAATATTCTATTTGGTTAAGATAATCAATTTTGATTGAATTAATTATTCGTATTTATAATTTTCAAAAAGAAAAAAAAATCTAGGCATCATGAAGAATAAAGAAATCATTTATTCAGTGAATGTATAAATATGAAATCATTGAATTTATATGTATATACATAACAATATGAATTAGTAAGAAAAATTAGACATTGCAAACTTACCATCAGTTCTTTTAATATTAACACTAGTACCAGCTTCAATATTATAAACTGAATCCATATTAATTAAACACTGAAGATTAAGATTTTGTCAAAATCTAAAATAATATCTTGAATTAATACATAATAAGTTTTACAGTTTCTTTAATACTTATGCAAATTTTATAAATGGTTAATAATAAAAAAAAGTTACAAAAGTAATACTTCATTTAGGATGTAAATTTTACCATTTATGTAATATTTGTAGCCATTCAGTCGTGAAAATACATTAATATTATAAGGAGGCGCTCGACAAAAAATACTTTTAAAGTTTACAAATTTTGCACTAATGTGTCAAATCAATGATCAACTGTACGATTGTTTGAATCAGTTTACTTTCTTATCTATGTCTACTGTACATGATAATATCATAACATACAAATGGAATAGATAAGGATGTGGCTTGAGAAGATTTCTACATATGGAGTTGAATAATCTACATAAAACTCATTTCACAATGTATTATTTGCAAAAGTGAGACGACGGCTGACGAGTGACGACTGCTGACTTGTCGAGTATATTAAACTGTACAAGCCAATACATACAAGATACAACTTAGGACGCGTAACGTAATTAACCTGTTTCTACAATAATTACACCAAAATGCGCGGGAACTTTTAAAATGTCTTCCGCGAATGTTATTTAATAAAAAAGGAAGACAACTAAATTAAATACGATAATAAATTTTTATGTAAATACATATCAAATTAGCTTTTGTTTCTTCAAAAATATCGAAATGATTTTAATTTTCGAGAAAAAAAAATTGAACGACATAGAAACTCTTTATAATACATTGTTTTATTAATGTTCGAACACCAACTCATTACGTGTCGTCGGAGTCGGCACTGACCGCACTGTCCATCTCTTTGACCAATGGGTCGCTGAATAGTTTAAGAATTCTTGAAAAAGGATTCTAGTAGAACTCATTTGTAAGAATTATAAAAGAGTTCTTAATTAATACATTGTATTCATTAACAATGAATTAAGTATGCTTTTTTCGTTTATATTTTGATCGAAAACTAATCATATAAAATTCTTGAAGTGCTCAGGGTATGTCCGTTTTTCTGCTTATATAGAATAATAGTATAATTCGTAAAGAATCTCTCTCTTTGAATTAATTCCTCCATTGCCTGAAAAGTTGGGCGTGCCCCATCTTGCAAATTACGCTATTGATGTGCGGGGTCACGAACCGATTCGTCAGACACCCCAGCGGTTCTCTCCAAAAATTCTAGAAGTAGCAAAAGCAGAGGTAAATCGCATGTTAGAAGAAGGCATAATCGAGTCATCTGGCAGTCCATGGTGTAGCAATCCAGTGTTTGTACCAAAGCCAAATGGTAAATTCCGGTTTTGCGTTGATTATAGGGATAGTAATGTACTAATGTACCAACCCGGAGGATCGCTTACCCCATGAGACATGTGGATGATATTTTGGATAACGTGCGTTTTGCGAGGTATATTAGTAAGAACGATTTGTCAGCGGCATACAATCAAATACTATTAGAAGCAAAGAGTAAGGAAATTACGGCTTTCTGTGTTCCAGGGCGTGGCTTATACCATTTTGCGCGAATGCCGTTCGGTTTGGTAAATGCCCCTGCCACATTTCAAAAGCTAATGGACAAAATCATTAGACCAGAATGGGCCCCAAATGTCTTTTTATATTTAGACGATATTATTATAGTGGCTGCCACGTTCGAGGAACACATGTATTGGCTCCGTAAGGTTTTAGAGGCTTTGAGAGAAGCAAATCTGCAAATCAATAGAGAAAAGTCTGAATTCTGTTGTGCTGAAGGCTAAGCACATTAAAAAAAAGATCACGTACCAAAATTATATAACCAAATAAGGTAACAATAATACGTATAAAAGTTACGTAGAAAAGTTACGTATTTTTGTTACCTTATTTTCTTACATAATTTTGGTACGTGATCTTATTTCTAACATGGATAAAATAATCATTTTTAAGCTCATTCCCCCCAGTTTGAGTGTTATCATAGATATGATAATCCCCATAATTGGCAGTATAGCAAGCAACAAACTAATTTCTTTTTTTTAAATAACATAAAAATAAATCAAGATTAAAAAAGTACGTTTCAAAAATACCAGACAAATTCGAACGCTGTGTTACGAACATTTCATACGTAATTTGTATACGTATTTTTGTTACGAATCAAAAATATGTAATAATACATATTTCTTTTCAATAGGGGGAAATAGCATATTAACAAGGGAGGTAAAATAGAAATGGTCCCAGATCGCACGTAAATTGGCACCCGAGCCGAAGGCGAGGGTGACAAACGTGTGATCTGAGGCATTCTTTTTTACTTCCCATGTTGCGTATACTATTTTTTGGCCTAGCGAGGATGGAATCGTAACTTTTTCGATCGGGCGCCGAGAGGAAAGGTTATGGTTGCGACCCGCTAGGCTGAAAAAACTCTTACAGTATACTTTAATTATTCTTTTGAAACAATGAGGAGTTCATGCTCGGGAACACGAACACAAAAAGAACTCTTTCAGAACTGATTTTGCCGTCTGGTGAAGCATCCTGTAAAACAATATAAACGTATGAAAAGGATGAAAAGTAAATGGACCTTAGAAACATATTTACCCTGTGTAAGAGACTAGCTATAGAGGTTAGAGTGACTCATTTTTCTAGTAGGCAATTTGTTGATTGTAGGCTACGGAGACATGGAGTCCTTATTTCTAGAATAATTCAGAGTATTTCTGAAGATACTGCTCAGCTATCTTAATTGCTTGGAGGCCACTGAAATAGTAAATGGTTTCAATCAGCCATCAGGTTAATTTGTTTGGAACGCAGTTAATAGTTACCTGTTACTTTCATTCAAGGAATGTTCACATAAGGGTTACACCTGCAGAGATGTTTGGCTTCGTTATTTTTGTGTTAGCTCTTCAAAACCTTTTCTAAAAGGTATTACACTTTCTTTTTCACTGGGGCTGTGTTTACTGTGCTGTCAGTGCATAGCAGCTGACAGCAATATACCCGATGGCTGTTGGTTTGTGCCGAGTAGGCTACCCAGGCGCTCGCGTCGCTGATGAACGAGGCGATCACGAACTGGCTGCGCGGGATCGGCGAGAGAAGAGAGAGACCGTGTGAGGCCGCGCGCACCTGATCACCCGCCGACGGAGGTGTTCGAGTTGTTGGCGATTTCTGGGGAATTCTGGCTACCAGAGACTATTTAGGAGGAGTAGTGAAGTGCTAGGGCAAAAGATGAGTCTTTAGTTTCCCGGATTCCTTTCCCTCCGGCTTTACCCTTTGTGTGTGTGAGCGTGCATGCCGCGTCCGGAGTACACATCTCCGCGACGCAATCATAGAGTGCTGCGACTCGAAAATTCGCAGCTGGCGCCCTTATAGTTTTTTTGTTTGTATTTATTAAATCAACGATAATGCATTAAATAAATACTCAGTTTTTTTAATCGTGGATAATTCTGATATCCTAGTGCGGCAGCCTTAATCTCCGGCTGACCGTCACAAGTTTTAATTAATAGTGAACTCGGTAAGAGTTTGCAATGAGCTCGGTATGGATTCGCTAAGAATTCGTATGTCACGAATTCTAACATTCTTGAAAAATTCTGAATCAAGTCATTTAATGTTAAAATAATATATTTTGATACACCTATCATGAGATTAAACACACCATAGGAGATAATAAAAATGGTTCCAAATTGCATGAAATTTAGCACTGTAGCCAAATTGAGGGTGGCTAAGGAGCGATTTGAGGTACTTTTTTACCTTCTATATAACGTATACTATTTGCCCGCCTGGCAAGATCAAAATTTTATCCTTTTCGTACGGATGCCTGGTGTAAAGGTTAATCTTTTGGGCCACTAAGCGAGAATAGTATTGTGCAATTTGTGCAGATTTATGTTCTTAATATTACAAACAAAAATAAATATATTGTGAAAAATTATAATACATTTGTGAATAGCATTAGAGGTACCCTCAGTGGTGCATGAATAATTACGTGTACAATTATTACTGTCAAAAGGAAGGAAATTGAAATTTATTGGAAATAAGGCTGAGATTCTTAGACTAAAAGAATGACGAATATATAAAAATTTCATATTATTTATTTAATCCACTAACGTCCAAAAGACGAAAATTGTAGGTAACTTTTCATCGAGTATTTTTTTAATGTTATTGGTCTACAAAAAAATTCCAAAGGCACTTTATCAACGTAAAACTTCATGCTCTTTCAGAATCCCAAGTCAATTGCGATTAACCCTCGAGAAAAGAAGATATGGCCTATTTAAACATGAAAAACTTGAAAATTTATTTCATTCAAATTTTTTGTTTGCAATGATACCGCGAAGGTATCATCTTTTAATCGCGATCATAAGTGATCGTGGGGGTTGAACGTTAATGAGAAATTTTTATGTTAATACTGAATCAGTTCTTTTCAGAAAATGGCGCCAAGAATGTGAAAATATTATTAACATACTATATAGTTTATCCTCATTAGAAAGTACACGTACTCTATACGAGTACTGTATGATCTCATCCTGATCTCTTAACGAATTACGGTTAGCAAAAATATATTCATAAATAAATGTCATGAGAGTTCCTAAAGAATACTTATAGTACACTTTACGAACTTATCATAGAATTTGTAGATGCTACCGCCAAAGTACTCAATAAGTATACTTTTTGTACTCTGCATATGAGTACATACAGATCTCATTTATCATTCTCCTTGAATACATTTTCAAAGAGAGAGATTCTTCGCGAATTATATTATTATTCTATATAAGCAGAAAAACGGACATACCCTGAGTACTTCAAGAATTATATAATATTAGTTTTCGATCAAAATATGAACGGAAAAAGAATACTTAATTAATCCTTAATGAATACAATGTATTCATTAAGAACTCTTTTATAATTTTTATAAAAGAGTTATAATAGAATTCTTTTCAAGAATTCTTAAACAATTCAATCCGATTATCTTTGCCGTCTGAGATCATTTACCAGTAGTGAAATCTAGATTGAATTTTGATGTTTTTTTACTTATTTTCGATAGCACGTACATAGTTATTCACAAAAAAAATGATCTTTGCAAATTTTTTTCGAAAGGTTTGCCTCTTAGGCCATTTAATAACGAAACAGTAACTCTGTTAATGGTAATCCAAGCCGAATTTCATTTGCAATTGTGTAATGATTAACAAAAGGAGAAAGTGCTAGCGGAGTAAGCTTGAGCTTCAACAACGCTGCGTCCGTCCGACACGTGCGTTCTTGGAACATCGCGGAGGCTACTACGCCACGTACAGTCGCGATGGATTGTGCGGGGGCGTCTTCTCCCGTTTTCGAGTACGAAAATACTGAGTATTCGAACGGGCACCGAAACTCGAGTCACGGAGACAGAGCGGCCTAGGTTTGCTCTCAGCAACGAATTCGTTTAAAAAGAAAAGAAAAAAGATGCGAGCTCTTAATTGCAAAAAGAAAAGCGGCTCGGGCCTTTTTTATTGACTCTTTCTTTCATTGCTCTGTGCGTGCGGACGTGTAAAAAAAACAAGGCCTCTTATTTACGATAAAAGAAGTTTAATTTCTTGTTTCTTTCAAACCGGTGTTTTTATTGTATTCGTAACAAGTATTCGTAACAAACTCATATTAAAATTTGATCCCCTATGCGCCCATATTTTTGATTTTCAGGTAGTAATTTATGCCACTTTAACATGGGGCCGATCATACGGTTCCTGGATATTATTAAAAGCGATGTGAAATAAGGGCAATCATCACAAGTATTTAAGAAATTATAACACATTGTGCACTGTGTTTCAAGAGACTGAGTTGTTTGCATTTATTTAGTATTAACTGTTTATTCTTTTGCATTTGAAATTAGTTATTTCATTGAAATTACATATAGTAATCGCGAGAAGTGCTTAAAAAAATCTTAATGTAATCATTAATTTATCACCTGCTTATATTTTCATTATCTTTTATATTATATAAGTTTAACTAAATATGTATACGGTTCCTAAAGTTGGACACTCTATGTCGAGCTGTTAGAAACTTAAAAACTTATGCCTAAGAGATTTAATAAAATATCGTTGTTAACCTTTAGAGGGCCGAGGTTTTGAAAAATTTGAAAATCGCATTTTTCTATAGGAATGTGGTCTAAAGTCCCTGAGTTAGAGCCAAACTAAATTAAGATGTTGGTGAGTCAGACCCCTTACGCCTAGAGGCATATTTCGGCCCTCTAAAGGTTAAGAAATCTTTTTTACCGTTTTAATATTTTATTATGCTTATTTTTTTTGTCCATCTTGCGGTCCCATTCTGCACGGTGCCTCGATTTCGGCTGCTTAATCTTACACTGTAAAAAATCCCAAATGAAAATTACAATAGCGTTAGCGATTTTACACTAGTGCTAGTAATTTTACGGTGTGAATTATAACGATAAATCACGTAAAAATACAATGTGCTAGTACTTTTACGTTGACTGTAGCGATTTTACTACCACAATTTTATTTTTGCTACAGTTAATATAGGTCGCATTATTACCCACATTCAATGTCGCAATTTTACTACTATAATGACGGCGAAATTTACGTCTTTGCTAGTAAATTTACGTTCTAACAAGTAATAGTACAAGTACGATTGCAATTTTACTACCACAAAAAATCCCTTCGAGCGCCCATGCTCCAGGCTCTACTGCCTGGACAACAAACACTTCGATTCGGGAATTCCTCACGTCTAAAAGTCGAGAGTCCACACGTTAAGAGTCACCTCTTAAGTTAAAGTTTACTAAATTAATCATTTAAACATTGAAAATTATGTGCAAGCTATTTATTATTTTATTAATTATTATTTAAAATATTAAACAACGATGTTGAATTTAATCAAATTATATTTTAATAAAACTTTCGTTAGAAAATATTAGTTTTTCATTCTTAATTATAAAATACAGTTATTTTTATATGCAATTTGATTTAGTTTTTACTAAATTATTCTTCCCACAAATTGCCATTCATGTAGTACAATCACAAATTATTTAGCATTTGCAATTATCACAGTAATTTTCAAATGATTCGCATCTATAACCTCAAACTTCGGCTGTACTGCCAACTGCGAAATACTTCATCGGTGAGTATTTATGCTTATACGAGTGGTACTTCTACTCTTGTCCTCTCTTAAAAAAGTGATGGCCTTTGTTGTGAAGCATTTGTTGTGAAGCTTTTAATAAATGATTCTGATTGGTCGCCAAGATGGTGGCGAAGATGGTGGTCAGATACGTGAAGGTGTTTGGTTGGTATTTTATGACTACATGTATTCCGTGTTTCTTGATCTCGATTAGAATCTTTATTCCTTATTCCTTATACATATTTTTATATTTCAAGTTTCATAAGTTGCATTACATAGTGAATTAGTATAATTCATCGTACATATCAATATCAATCAATGTAAACTTTAATTATTTTTAATCTTTAATATGTACAATTAACCTCTATTTTATGAACAATGTGCACGTGCGTTTCATATAAAAAATTTGAGATAATTCATTTTTGTATTTCTATGTAATAATACTTCAGAAATTTGTTTTAATTAATTTAAAATGATTTATTTTAATTAATTACTTTAATTAATATTTTTAACAATAGATGGGTTGTACCATGTTGTCCAACTTTATTACAGAAATTCAATTGTCATATAAACGTTGAAGTCGTAACAAGTATTAAATCTGTAAAGTATCTGTATAAATATATCTATAAATCTTATGAAAGCAGATTAACCCGTTAATGCCCAAAACGCCCCTAATGGTACACCGCTCTTTCGGCTACCATAACTCGTGCAATTTAACGTACAAAAAATCGAGAGATACATTATTTTGAAGCCTAAGAACTCCCCTTTCCAATGGTATGCCTAAAAATGCGATAAAAACTTGTTTATTATGCGTAAATATGGTTTAAATAAAAAAAAAAAACATGAAAAACATGGTTTTTTCAAAATTTTTTTTTATAAAATCAAGTTTTTCGAATGGTTCTTGCTTTGGAAATCACTTGGAACCTCAATAACTGGTGGCATAAATGTCTAAGCTTTCATAATATGCGGGTCCAAAATCGATATTTTTATCTCAGTGTTTTCAAAACGCATTAATGACGGAATTTTTGCCAAAACATTCATGAATTTTTTACTTGAAAAGTACAAAGTTTTCGAAAAAGTCAAAGAGAAGAAAAAGTTCGTAGAATCACTTGTATAATACATCAAAATTTTTTCGAAAAATTTTAAGCAATTTTTTGAATTTTGCAAATTATCAATTATTGAAAATTTTCAAAATTTTTTGGAAAAGTTCGAGTGTATTCTTTGCTTAATTCTAAAAACTTTTTATTCTTGGTAATTTTTCATATATACGCCATGGCGAGCAAGACCGAACTGCCCGCACGCTCCAATCGGGCGCACGGGGGCCAATCGGGCCCGGCCGCCGACTCTCACTTCTGGCTCCACTACACTCTCTCTCCTTCTCGCGCTTACGCAGCGGCTCCACTACTCTACCCTCTCGCTCACTCACGGACACTATTGACAGCCTTGTCACAACGGAACAGTAAATGATATAAATGACAACATTGATCTACCTGAACAATGTATTCTTAATGGAAATGTTAACATTGCTCAATATATATTTGGTACATTAATTCAAGAAAAACGATTTCAAGATATGAGTAAATGTGCTATCTTATCAGCTCGAAATATTGATATCGATGAATCTAATAAACAAGTAACAAATTTATTAGATGCGTCAACTGAACGTATATACACGGTGTTCGCGATTTACCTATTTTGAATCGCGCGCCTCGTGATTATCGACTGCGCTCATGCGCGCGTCGCTATACTCTGTCGAGTCGACTGGCGCTGCAGACACACTCGCGCATGCTCAGGCGTCTTCGCGCCAAAAGATAGCGTCGCGGCTCTCGCGCGCTCGTTATCTCACTCTCTCATACAACTCGCACAAGGAAAAGGACGTTTGGATTTTTCTTTGCTTCTTTTTGTTCGCTTTTTTCAACCTGCTCATCCCCTGCTTTCGCTCATCACCTGCTTATCACCGCAAGGCTCATCTGCTACTCAACTCAACTGCTGAATTCCTGCTCAATCTACACTTCTGCAGCTATATAAATCATAACTCAAGTAAATCAAGTAACTGACTGTTGAAAGGTACGAGGTTGTTGAACTCATAAATAAAGCTCTTTAAAACTCAGCTCTGTTTATTAAAATTCCCCGCCCTCTGTAACTACCATCATCCCAAATTCACCAGCGCAAAATTTCTCAAACATTTGGTCCTTCGAGCCGGATTTGGTAGTTTACGGTGGGTGCGTGTGTGTAATTAAAACCGTCGCTCTAACACAACGGTGATACAGGTGTACGTGTGCAACGCTTGGAAGCAAAAGCCCGCTCATTTTACCGCTCATCTCTTGCTCATCCAAATTGCTCAAAATGGATTCGGAGAAGGCTTAATCAAGCAGCGGCGCGACTTTGAAGGTGCCAGAGCAGGATGTCAAAAAGGCTAAACACATTCGATCTGCGTCGCTCTCCAACATCGGCAGCATCGACAAGGCCAACACTACTCCTGTGACTCCACCCATCACTCGCTCATATAAGCCACCGCGAGAGTTAGAAGTGCGGTGCTCTACACAGGCATTACGTCTTACAGTGCTTAAGGAGATCCAGGAGCAGCTTAACGAGGAGGCGTTGTCGGCTGGACTTCTCTACGAATGCCGCACTCAAATACAAGGCCTTCTTGATAAAGGCACTCAAGATCAGGAGGTCATCGAAGTACTTTGGAGCACGGAAGCCGCTGAACTTCCTTATTTCAAGGAAAATCAATTTGCGCTCATTGTAAAACTTGCTCATAGATTACTGCGCAAAGTCTCTGATCTAATTTCCTCTCTTCCAGCTCAATGTGAAAATTCATCCAGCTCAGCTCATCGACGGCCAAAGTTACCAGACATCAGCTTGCCTCATTTTAGTGGAGAATATTCAGAGTGGCCACATTTCAGAGACCTTTTTAAGAGCCTCGTACTCAGTAATGACGGTTTGGCGCCAGTGGAGAAACTTCACTATTTGAATAGCTGTTTGTCTGGTGAACCAGCTCAGATCATCGCCGGCTACCCCGTCGAAGACAGCTCGCTCGATCCCGCATGGGCTCAGTTGTCATGTCGTTACGACAATAAGCGGCTGGCAATTTGCTCATTTCTGGACCAGTTACTGGACCAGAAACCTTTAACTTCTAAATCAGCTCAGGGACTTAATGCATTGGAGATGACCCTCAGCAAGGTAACCAAGGGCTTGGCTTCGCTCAACGTCTCGGAGCAACTCGGCGACATGTTGTTAGCTCATCTCACCGTAAGAAACATGGACCGAGCCACCAAGGAGAGCTGGGAGCACTCTCTTGGTATGTCGCAGGACTTCCCGACATCAGCGAGTGTGCGCACGTTCTTAACGTCGCGTGCACGAGCTCTTGAGCGTGTTGAGGACGTCGCAGGGAAAAATAAGCAAACAGCTCAACGCAAATCAACCAACGTGGCCACAACATCCGCTCAGCCACTCCCTGCCGCTCAATCTGGTTCAGCTCAACAAAAACCATGTCCTCAATCTTAATCATCTGCTCACTCCAAGACGGTTAATTACAATCTTGGACCCACCGCTCACCCTTGCGAAAAGTGCCAGCAGCCACACTTCATCGTGATGTGCCCAGCGTTCAGAGCGTTGGAAGTGAGGAACAGACAAGAATTTGTACGCGATAAGCAGTTGTGTTCCAATTGTCTTGGACGTCACAATGTACTGTCATGCAGAAGCGCAGCAAGGTGCAAGGTGTGTGACCAAAAGCATCACACCATGCTTCACTCATCACGCTCACAACGTCAACCTCAGAATCAATCATCTCAACAACCATCAACCTCATCTGCACCACAACCAGCTCATGCGTCGACATCAGATGCTCATTGAAGTGTTGGTGCAGTCGTCAGCTCAAAGCTCACTTTCTCAAACCACTCAGCTCATCATACTCTGCTCAACACACCGCTCAGCTCATCACATGCCAATCTCAACGAAGCAACGCTCCTAGGTACAGCCATCGCTCAGCTCAGAACGTCAATGCACGATCATTACGTCCGTCTCATGATCGATTCTGGATCTGAGCTGACGTTCGTCACCGAACACCTGGTGAATCAATTCAAGCTCCCACGTCGCTCATCATCATTTGTGATCCATGGAATAGGAGGTGGAAAAGCTGCTCACACTCTCGGCTCCGCTCAGCTCACTCTCAAATCAAGATTCACTCAAGAGGCTATAATTATCGAGGCACATATTCTCAAAGCGGTCACCTCGATAACTCCATCAGTCAAGATCACCATACAAGATTGGCCGCATTTGAAAGATTTACATTTGGCTGATGAGAAGTTTTTCCAGCCTCGACCAGTAGATATTATCATTGGAGCTGACAATTATGGACTCATTATAAATTCTGGACTCATTAAATCTCATCCTGGATCTCCAATTGCTCAATCTTCTATCTTTGGATGGCTCATAGTAGGACCTGCTCACACAACATCAACCAAACCTGCTTCAGCTCACCACAGCATTGTCAAGACAGATAACGATCTTCATGAACTTCTCAGTAGATTTTGGTTACAAGAAGAGCTCAGACATGATTCAGACAACATCTTGAGTCCTGAAGAAGAGGAATGTGAAAAACATTTCCGCTCAACTCATGTGAGAGACTCAACAGGCAGATATGTTGTCAGAATTCCGCTCAAAGAAGATCCTACAGCTCTTGGAAACTCACGCTCTACAGCATCAAAGTGCCTCAATAGAATGTCCAGAAGAATTGCTCAAGACTCAACCATGGGCGAACTTTACACGAAGTTCATGGATGAATATTTAGCATTGGGACACATGAGAAAGGTGGAATCCTCTACAGCTTCAAGCTTCTCACCGTTTTATCTGCCTCATCATGGTGTCCTCAAACCTGATAGTGCAACAACCAAGCTCAGAGTTGTTTTCAACGGCTCATGTTCAACATCTTCTGGTAAATCTCTCAATGACATCATGCACACTGGTGCAAATTTATTGCTCAATATCAGCGACGTGCTCATCTGGATTCGCCACTTTCATCATCTTTTTGCTACGGACATTGTGAAAATGTATCGGCAGGTTCAAGTCCATCCTGATGATTGGGATCTTCTGGAGGTAGATCACCCAGATTCAAGAAATGTACACAATCAACACCACCTGGAGACATGTTCCTGGGATTGAAAATCCAGCTGATTGCGGCTCAAGAGGCATTACTACGGCTCAACTCAAAAATCATCCACTTTGGTGGTCAGGACCTGCTTGGATCAAGCATGATCAATCTCACTGGCCTAAACAACCAACTTATTCATCTGATGATGTAGACTTAGAAGCTCGACCTAGAGTCGCTCTCATCTCTATTGCTCAGCAACCCACATATCACTGGGATGTTATTTACAGGTATTCTTCATTGAATAAGTTATTAATTGTAACATCGTTGCTTTTTAGAGTGAGAGACGTGCTCAAGGAGAAACTCAAGTGTTCATCACTCTATAATGCTCAAAGCCTGCATCACGCTCAGCTCTTTTGGATTAAGGCCACTCAAGCCGCTTACTTCGCTCAGGAGATTCAACAACTTAGCAAAGGTGCTGTTCTTCCTTCTGGTCATAACTTCACTCGTCTGACAGCCTTTATTGACGCTGAAGGCATCGTTCGAGTTGGAGGGCGATTAGAACACTCAAGTCTCAACTATCAAGAAAAACACCCAGCAATCTTGCCTCGACACTCACATCTCACGACTCTGCTCATCGACTCATCTCATCGCTTCACACTTCATGGAGGTACTCAGCTGACACTCGCTAAACTCCGGCAGACGTGCTGGATTATTGGAGGGAGAGCGTCAGTGAAGGCTCATATTCTTCGCTGCGTCTCTTGCGCTCGGCAAAGAGGCATTAAAGCTCAGCAGTTAATGGGACAGCTTCCCATCTCACGTCTCACTCCAGCGAGAGCATTTCTCCACACTGGAGTTGACTACGCTGGACCAGTGACAATAAAAACCTGGAAAGGACGAGGATGTAAGACTGACAAGGGTTGGATCTGCGTGTTCGTCTGTCTCAACACATCAGCTGCTCATCTAGAAGTTGTCACTGATTACTCAGCCGATTGCTTCATTGCTGCTTTTCAGAGGTTTGTTTCACGCCGAGGAATTGTGCAAGTGATGTATTCGGATTGTGGAACCACATTTCAAGGCGCCACAACTCAACTCAACCAGCTCTTCACCAAGGCTTCTTCGGAACATCAGCTCATTTCTTCAACGCTCGCTGCTCAAGGAACATCCTGGAAGTTCATCCCTCCTGCTGCTCCACACATGGGTGGAAAGTGGGAGGCGCTGGTGAAATCAGTGAAATTTCACTTGCGACGCACAATTGGTGAGACTCTTTTGACGTATGAAGAACTTACGACTCTTCTTACTCAAATAGAGGCTGTGCTCAACTCAAGACCTCTGGAGCCACTCAGCGATGATCCTTCAGATGTCTCTGCGCTCACTCCAGGACATTTTCTTATTGGCTCAGCTCTTAACTGTGTTCCAGAACCTTCACTCTTAGATCTCAACCCCTCTCGACTATCAAGATGGCAACTCATCCAGCAACGGTTACAGACTTTTTGGAAACTTTGGTCAGCTCATTACTTGCAACGACAGCAGGCGATCTCAAAGTGGCATCACCCTTCTCATACTATTCAAGTTGGCTCAATAGCACTACTCACAGATGAGAGATCACCTCCAGCTAAGTGGCCTCTTGTGCGAGTGATGCAACTTCATCCTGGACAGGATGGACTCACCAGGGTGGTGACTCTTAAGACTGCTACTTCTACAATAACTCGTCCAATCGCAAAACTCGCTCCTTTGCCAGTGTTTCTGCCGAAGGCTGATAATACTCAGCAGTAGTTGGCTTTACGACCCAGCTACGCTCATTTCTCTTCAAGTAGACTTACAACTCATTTGGCTCAGCATCTACTCAACTGAAAGTGGCTTTACGACCCACTTTCTCACTCACTCAACTCTACATGCAGGAGGCTTTACGACCCTGTTGCATCTCTCAACTATCAACTCAAGATTTACACCTACAACGCTGAATGGATTTACGACCCAGTCAGCTGCGATTCTACGGCTCATCGCTCTTGCTTATAATCATCAAAGGCGTTGATGATGCGGGCGGAATGTTCGCGATTTACCTATTTTGAATCGCGCGCCTCGTGATTATCGACTGCGCTCATGCGCGCGTCGCTATACTCTGTCGAGGTGACTGTTGAAAGGTACGAGGTTGCTGAACTCATAAATAAAGCTCTTTAAAACTCAGCTCTGTTTATTAAAATTCCCCGCCCTCTGTAACTACCATCATCCCAAATTCACCAGCGCAAAATTTCTCAAACACACGGGTATAGATAGTACTATGATAATTGCAATAACGGAGAATTAGACGAAGTACTTTTACCAGAATATTTATACTCATTAAATCCCTTCAGCTTACCTCCTTATAAATTAATTTTAAGAAAACATTGTATTGTAATGCTTATCAGAAATATAAGTGTCAGTGAAAGTTTATGCAGTGGCACGCGATTAAGAATAATAGACTTTTTTAATCATTTAATAAAATGTAAAAATTTAACCGGCGACAAAGCTGGAGGAATTGTTTTTATACATCGCATTAAATAAGACTGTAAAAATGAATATCCTTTTGCATTTAAAAAGAGACAATTTCCTATTAAATTAGCTTTTGCAATGACCATCAATAAATCACAAGGCCAAACATTTAATAATATTATTATAAATCTAAGAAGAGATGTTTCTAATCACGGGCAGCTCTATGTAGCTATATCTAGAGTTAAATCTTGGGCTTCTCTCAAAATATATTTTGGAAATCAAAGACAAGATGTGCAAATTAAAAATTACGTTTATAAAGAATTATATTTATCAAATATTTTTTAACATAGATTTTATTCTTATTTAATCGACAATTTTTAATTTTATTTAATGCCATATTTTATATTATTTTATATGCACTTTGATCATTAATGAAAATCAAATTAAATCTTATATTCTTATTAAATGCTTCTATAGGGCCGGTACAGTTAATATTTATAATGAAAAAGCAAGGTGTCCTTAAGTTTACAAATATAAACTCTATATTTAATGTTCCTTTTCCTTTTCCTTATTTCTTATTTCTACCATATGTTCAATTAGACCTGGCAGTTAAAAAGGAACAGGAACGGGAATACTTATAACTTATGTATATATATATACCATGTAGGAATATTTTGATTTTTCCAAATGTTTTCATAACTTTGAATTTAAAATTAATAACTTCCCATGCTTTTTTAATTATTATTAATACAATATTATTGATTTATGCAGTTTGATACAAGCAGAAACAAAAATCATGACGCGCGCAAGATTCCTAGTGGTAGTAAAATTGCGAAAGGCAATAGTAAAGTCGCTACATTCAAAGTAGGTCGCTTGATTACCCACATTAAGTGTAGTAATTTTACAAAAGGGGTTTTTTACAGTGTAGGTAATAAATATAAAATACAAGGTAGATTGTGACGCGTCATAATCACGTTTCAATGCAATACTTATTAAGTTATCTATGAATGAAAAATTAAATAAAAGGAAATATTCTTATGTTATATGTTTTAAAGTCATATAATGTTTGAAGAAAGGGAAACGTTGACTTTGAATAAAGGAAATACAGTAGGCTCTTTATTATGAGTTCGTAGGTAGGACCGTTCCAAGTGAAAGTTATATACAGTTTGTGAGGCCTTTTGCATTTAAAAAGTAATGGAAGGAATAAGGAGGAATAGCGAGCGAAATTACACTGTTTTGTATATCCATATATACGAGGAATTAGTACGAGCTTGTTCCTCTCTACTATTCCTCATATAAAACAATATAATTTCGCTCGCTATTACTTCCATTCCTTTTTACGCGTATAGTAGACCTGTCAGTCTGTCACCTGTGTCACAGTCTCACAGTCAGTTCGAGATGATCCGCACACTTAGGCCCTTTGCAGGCACTTGCGATAAGGAGTGGAAATAAGGAAATAAGAGGGGGAATAAGGAAATAAGGGAGGGAATAAGGAAATAAGAGGAATAACATCGGGAATAAGGAAATAAGACTTCTTATTCTCGAAACATACTATCCTTTCAAAAATATCAGCCGCGCATGCGTAAACTTATCGAATAAAATAAAATGTTATTACTAAATATTAATTAATTAATATTGTTAAATTAATTAATTAAATCAATTAAATTAATATTGTACTCATTAAAGAGTTAATTTTTTATTTTATAAAATTAGAAATCTGCCATTTACGCATGCGCGGCTGATATTTTTGAAAGGATAGTACGTTTCGAGAATAAGAAGTCTTATTTCCTTATTCCCGATGTTATTCCTCTTATTTCCTTATTCCCCTCTTATTTCCTTATTTCCACTCCTTATCGCAAGTGCCTGCAAAGGGCCTTAACACTTTTAATGCAGTCGTATACGTTCATAATGGTCAAATGCTCGGTTATGAAAAAACAGGGCTATTGTGCAGTATAATACTAGCGGAACACAGAATTAGAAGTCGTGACTGGTGAGTTGTGAGACTCACACCTTTAATTTTTTCTGGTTAGCTCTTGCCTCCCAATATTTTCAGTCATACAGGAAGTTCTCTTATGTGCAAAGGCCTTATTGTTTTTGTTGTTTTATTAAGAAAAACATCACTAAGAAAACAACAATTGATTGATTGGCAGTGTTAAAAAATCGTTCTATCGTTTCCATCATTTCTCAGATTAACAATATAATCAATTTGTAATAAAAATTGGTTAAACAAATAAATGTTATTTAAGTGATAGTGATTACATCTAAAATATCTTCAATATTTTTGGTAAATTATGGAGATAGAGCAATCAGTTGGAGAGGAAAAGGATGTAATTCTATTAATGTATATTATTTACATGTATAATATCTTAATGTTAAAAATTCATTTAGATTATAAATATCCAAGGTCAGATTAATTTATAATTCAAAATGAATATCTTGCATGTACTTTTTTAAAAAATCATTGTTTAAAATAATTCTCTCTCAAACAACTAATATTAAAATAAAATAAAGATTACAAGCATTATTTTACTTAGTAATCCATTTCAAAATTGATCTATCTAATGAAACCCTTGGACTACCTGCTTATCACTCAAATAATTAGACTTTTTCACACTTATTTTATTCTTTTATAGTTCAATTGGCAGTTGTTGATTCTTGTTTTAATTGTAATGTAATTTTTTATGAAGTATTAATAATTGTAATAACTTAACTTAATAATTGTACAATTCTGTCAGTTAGTCACAGAATTTTTAGAAAGGAGTCAGGGAAAAATCAGAGAATTTTGAAAATCATTTCCAGCTGGCTACTATATATTTTTAAGAAGCATTTATTTTATATCATATAACTTATAAAATGAAATAACTTAATATTTTATTTATTGTAGGATTCCTTACGCACAGAAAGGAAAGAAAATATTAAAAGAGGAAGACGACCTGGACGTAAGATTTCCGATAAAACAGATATTAAGGCTAAACTAGGTAAGATTTTTTTATGAATATTAGTTTTTTAATTTTCAAAAAGATCAAGGCAATGATGCCCGAGTAGAAAAAAAAACTGTCAGATTTAGTATATTGAAATACACTAAAGAACTTTTATGCATATCTTTGTATGATTCATAGGCAGTTTATAAGCAAACATAGTAAAACTAATGCAATATTTTAAGTATATAAACTATATTCATCACAAAGAGCTATGTATTTATTTTAGTTAATTAGGTCTTGTACATCACAGATGTGAAACAATGTTTCACTATTGAAACGGATTTCAAAATAAATTCCTTTGAACTGTTTTTGTTTATGGGAATACTGTTTGTTACTACATTAGATATTTTTTTGCTAAAAATATATACTTTTATGTATAGATAATATTACACATATTACCACCAAATAGAATACCACCTCGATTTTTATACATTTTGATTTATACATGATATATTTTACACCATACTACTCTTTTGCAGCTGTGTACACATTGAGCTTAGAATTCTGTGACAAGCAATAATGTTAAATTCTGAATTTATATTATTTGTTCAAATACCACAAATTTCAAACAATTCTTAGTGAGCTTTTAACCTTTAGAGGACGGGGAATTTTGGATTTTCCAATTTCTCAGTATTTTCTATAAAAAACACATAATATGTGTCTCTAATGTTGGGAAATACTCATATATAAAGCGTCTATCCATGGTCGAGCCACTATAGTGGCTTTCCCGTCCCCTGCAGGTTAAATCTGTTATTTCGATATACAATAAGGTTTTTCTTATTAGTACAAAAATACTCCCACCTCGTGTATGGTTTCTGCATTTTTTTCTGTCTTTTTCTGTCAATTTGTTTTATTTTTTACAATTGATCAGTTTTTCTTGGGGCAAATTTAAAAAATTTCTTTTGTTTTAAATGTGAATAGACAAGAAAAAAATATGTCATTTTTTGTCTACAAAATCTCGTTACAGTTACATTCAATTTTTTCAAGTTAGATTAAATTTATTTTTTGTGTGATTTTTTTAGAGAAATAATATCAATAATTGCCATCGCCATAATATTGTTACAGTTTTGTATATTGAAAATTGTAATATTCGTGTTGGTGCATCCTACCTAATATAAAAATCAGAGAATCAATGACAATCGATCAATTTTGTCGACATTCTTATGGTGAGCATCAGAATGACGTATTAAGGGGGTAGGCCTGGGTTAAATTGAAAAAAATACACTTTTCAGTATAATAGCTATGAAGATTTTATGCATCTCTTTTGATTACTGGAACTTTTTACACTTAAAGTGCTGACATAATTTAAGCTATTTATACATTATGAGGGCCCAAAAAGTGCCCTTTATCTCTACTATTGTTCCATCAAAAATATCTTAAAGTCTTATTTATTTATCCACTTGCAATAGCTTTTTTTCTAGTACAATGACTTATATGTCACCAGACCAGGCTTAAATTACTTTTCATAACTTGCACCTCAGATGTTACGGATTACTTTTCTGAAAAAGATAAGAAAAAAATTATTGTAGACATTTAAGTGCAAAATATTAGGCTTAAAAATAATATTTTGCACTTAAATAACATCTGAGGTGCAAGTTATGAAAAGTAATTTAAGCCTGGTCTGGTGACATATAAGACATTGTACTAGAAAAAAAGCTATTGCAAGTGGACAAATAAATAAGACTTTAAGATATTTTTGATGGAACAATAGTAGAGATAAAGGGCACTTTTTGGGCCCTCATAGTGTATAAATAGCTTAAATTATGTCAGCACTTAAAGTGTAAAAAGTTCCAGTAATCAAAAGTCATGCATAAAATCTTCATAGCTATTATACTGAAAAGTGTATTTTTTTTTTCAATTTAACCCAGGCCTACCCTCTTAAAAGCTTCACAACAAGGGCCATCACAAAAGAGAAATGTACTGAAAAATTAAAAATTAATTATAAATAAATACAGCAATATATTTAAAATTAAATTAATCATGCAACTTCTATTTCCATTCGAATGGTCTGTGCTTGCAATTTATTCTCAACCATGTTATACAGGGTGATTCATTTTAATTGCCCCAGGCAAATATCTCGAAAAGTACGGGAGATGGAAAAAAACGTTAAATGTAAAAGTTGTAGGGTTCAGAGGGGGAAATTGGTATTTAAAGTTTTTTTTCAACCTTGCTTTTTTCAAGATATTGGCCTACGAATTGTGTAGACAGCTTGATATGATCTTGATGCGACTGCAGAGGTCAACTGGACCCCATGACATAACATCATGTTTGAATGTAAAATTTTCCGCTCTTTTAATTTCCGAGGTCAAAAGTTGGTGTTCCTATTTAAAAAAAACTACTTTGACTTTGAAATGACCTTGAAACTTGACCCCCCAAGGTCATGGTCAAGGTCACCATTGGATTTCCCCCTCTGAACCCTACAACTTTTACATTTAAAGTTTTTTTTTCATTTCCCGTGCTTTTCGAGATATTTGCCTGGGGCAATTAAAATGAATCACCCTGTATATCTTTATGATTGTTTATAATGTTCAAATGTACAAAATAAGAATATTTGTTTAAATTTATTAATGACGTATTTTCAGAACGAAGTCGGCAAAGCGCAAGAGAATGCAGAGCAAGAAAAAAGTTACGATATCAGTATTTAGAAGAATTAGTTTCAGATAGAGAAAAAGCTGTTCTTGCACTTCGTAGGGAGCTTGAAATGGTATTGTATAAAATTTTCTCAACTACATTTTTAAGGATGTCTTAAAAGTTATTCAATTGAACTGTTTATGCCGCTGGCCGTAATTTCTATGTTTGCCTGAGCTCGCCTCGCAATCAATAGCTTTTTGTCTTTGGCCTCAGCCTTTTTTTTTTCCAGATCCTTAACCTATATGGCAAGCTACACGCGATTCGTTTATTCTTCACTCTTTTTGCAAATGATAGCGTCATCGCACGCTCGTTGAAATTATACTCATTCATTCATACATACACTGTAAAAAATCCCAAATGAAAATTACAAGTTGCGTTAGCGATTTTACGTTAGTGCTAGTAATTTTACGCTGTGAATTACAACACTAAGTGACGTAAAAATACCACGTGCTAGTATTTTTACGTTGACAGTAGCAATTTTACTATCACAATTTTATTTTCGCTACAGTTAATGTAGGTCGCATTATTACCCACATTCAATGTCGCAATTTTACTACTATAATGACGGCGAAATTTACGTCTTTGCTAGTAAATTCACGTTCTAACAAGTAATAGTACAAGTACGATTGCAATTTTAATACCACAAAAAATCCCTTCGAGCGCCCATGCTCCAGGCTCTACTGCAACGAACACTTCGATTTGGGAATTCCTCACGTCTAGACGTCGAGAGTCCAGACGTTAAGAGTCACCTCTTAAGTTAAAGTTTACTAAATTAATTATTTAAACATTGAAAATTATGTGCAAGCTATTTATTATTTTATTAATTATTATTTAAAATATTAAACAACGATGTTGAATTTAATCAGACTATATTTTAATAAAACTTTGGTTAGAAAATATTTGTTTTTCATTCTTAATTATAAAATAAAGTTATTTTTATATGCAAATTGATTTAGTTTTTACTAAATTATTCTTTCCACAAATTGCCATTCATGTAGTACAATCACAAATTATCTAACATTTGCAATTGTCACAGTAATTATAAAATGATTCGCATTTATAACCTCAAACCTAGGCAGTACTGCCAACTGCGAAATACTTCATCGGTCAGTATTTATGCTTATACGAGTGGTACTTCTTCTCTTGTGGTAGTAAAATTGCGAAAGCCAATAGTAAAGTCGCTACATTCAAAGTAGGTCGCTTTATTACTTACGATAAGTGTAGTAATTTTACAAACGGAATTTTTTTGCAGTGTACATACTTACTAGGGTATCATTCGTTTCCCAAATTGAAAATAGTATTTCTACACGCCGTGCGCAAAGTCGCGTACGGCGGGTAGAAAAATTAAAAATTGCGAATTGAATTTCCAAAATATATGCCACAAACAGTAATAATAGTAGATTTTCTCGGCCTCGGCTTCACCTCGGCCGTCCTACCACGTCCGTGCAACAGTTCCATTTCTTCCATCTAAGAACTAATATTTTTCTCTATCCGCGGACGAAAGTACGGCTACTATTGATTAGAAAATAGTAAAATAATCAATTGCTAACATTTAAACTGACCTCAACTGACCCTTGTTCTGCGCATCCATGTTTTTACTTTCGCCACGGGTTCTTTAGTGTAATGTTGCAGTTAATCCGATTGCTTATATTTCGACGCCCCGTACGAAGAAAATCCCCTGTCTGCATTTTGGCGACGAAGAAAATCTCCTCAGCTGATTTCCCGACAAAAACTATCCTTTTTAGAACTTTTGCGGCGAAAACTATCCTTTGTAGTACTTTTGCGGCAAAAACTAGCCTGTCTTGTCTCTGGCGTTTTTGCGCTTTATTGAAATAAAATAAACGAAGTAAAATCGCTGGTATACTAATAATTGGCTAATGGTTTTAGTTAACGAATAAGCCAAAAATAAGCCATGAATAAACCAACATTTAACATTAAATTGTATAAAAAAAAAGATAACACAAAACGTAAAATAAAATAATTTGTTTAAATAAATGCACGCTCGATTAAAAAGTATGGGATAGTATTGGTAGAAAATTGTTTTATAAGATTGTAGGAGATCTTTTTCGTCGGAAAAATCAGCGAGGGGATTATTTTCGTCGCAATAGTGTAGAAGATCTTTTTCGTCGGAAAAATCAGCGAGGGGATTATATTCGGCGCAAATTTTGGAAGAGATTTTCTTCGTAGGAGGAGTCGATTTGTTTATTGTACCTATCGCGCGTTTATATACAGGGGGGGTCATTTTAATCTATACACCCGAATTTCTTCGTTCCTAAGAAGTGAAACGAAAAAATGGTTTAGACAAAAGTTGTTCATGACAAAGCGGGTCAAATAATGGTAATCTTGAATTTGACCCTGAAATCCATTTTCAAAGTTATTTGAAGGTCAAAATGTTTTTTCTTTTTTAAATAGGAATCCCTATTTTTGACACCGGATTCGGAAAGAGCACAAAACTTGGTATCAAAAGTGCTTCTAACACTTTTTTGACTAAACGCATATTTTCTGAAAAAAAAATCGCTAATATTTAAACATTTTTAAACTCTTCAATTTTTTTCTCGAAAAGGATGCATCTAATCGAAAAATTACTAAAAATATTATTGATTTACAATTGCATGAAAAATATGGTGGTATTTTTTATTTTTCTAATTTTTTTTTTTTAGAATATTGTTTTTTAGGCAATTCCACAAAATTAAAAATTAGAAAAATAAAAAATACCACCATATTTTTCATGCAATTGTAAATCAATAATATTTTCAGTAATTTTTCGATTAGATGCATCCTTTTCGAGAAAAAAATTGAAGAGTTTAAAAATGTTTAAATATTAGCGATTTTTTTCTTAGAAACTATGCGTTTAGTCAAAAAAGTGTTAGATGCACTTTTGATCCAAAATTTTGTGCTCTTTCCGAATCCGGTGTCAAAAATAGGGGTTCCCATTTAAAAAAAAAAAAAAAAAACATTTTGACCTTCAAATAACCTTGAAAATGGATTTCGGGGTCAAAATCAAGGTCAATTTTTGTAGCTGAATTGAATTTTAATAGGTGGTTTTGAAAGGAAATTATTATTAAAATTTATTATTAAAATTATTATCAAAATTTCTTATTACTTCTTCTTTATCTGTAGAGTCATCCTCGTTAGAAATTGCTGATTGATCACTCATATTAATCGTGTAAATATGTTATTTTTAAACTCGCAAATCACTGTATCTTATAGGGGTTAGACTTTCGAAATTTTCATGACAGCGCTTTCGGGGTTAAAACAAATAACGCACGCAGTGGTTAAAAATGATTCTTCTTCCAGCGAAAACAAAAGGTGAAACCTCGTACTTTCGCCCGAGGGATAGAGAGAAAACATTTGATTATGATAAATATTCCAAGTTGTAACAATCTTGCAAAATCTATTTATAGTTTTGAAATATTCGCAATTTTGTGTTTAATTTTAACAGAGACATCATTGGGAAGCTTTTTGCTAATTTATTTATTTATTTATTTATTTTGTTTTTCTTTAAGGGGACAACACACCTCTATAACCTAAACAATAAAATACGAATAAAATTTATATTAACAATAGAAAATAAGTGATAATTTTTATGGTAAAAGAAGACAATGATACCTTTAATTACATTTAGGTCACTTTAACCGTAGTTAGATTCCGTTGACTTGAATATACAGGGTGTTCGAAATGTTCCGGACCCCCCACTTATAACATAAAGTAAGCATTTTGGAAAAAAATGTTAAATACAAAAGTTGTTAAGTTTTGAAGGTTGAACTAAATGATGACCTTGGATTTGTTATTGGTTATCATTTTCAAGGTCATAAGTCTTCAGTTTTTTAAATAGGGACCCCTATTTTTTATTTCAGATTCTGAAAGAGCACAAAATTTTACATGTGGATATGTATCCACGTTATGGCTCAAAATGACCTACAGAGGTCATTTAGTGGTTAAATGATTATTTAGTAGCAGAAAGCCAAGAAATCCCGATTATTAAGAACTTTGAGCGTATCTGACCAATACTAAGTAATTTGATTTTGCAAGACAAACTTTATGGTGGCGTTAAATTGACATTGCCCTTGATTTTCAAGGTCATTTGAAGGTTAACTTTAGTTTTCCAAATTAAGCCTCCTAGTTGTAATTCTCCATTTTGCACCAGCGCTAAATTCTGCATTAGGATTGTAGAAGGTGTAATTGACACTGGCGTAAAATAAGCCTTAGGCCAGACAACCACATAACTCGGGCGAGAAAATGATAAATAAAAAAATGTCTAATCAAAATAAGCCTTAGGCCCAACAACTACATACCTCGGGGGGGAAAATGATAAATAAAAAAATGTCTAATCAAAATAAGCCTTAGGCCCAACAACTACATACCTCGGGGGAGAAAATGATAAATAAAAAAATGTCTAATCAAAATAAGCCTTAGGCCCAACAACTACATACCTCGGGGGAGAAAATGATAAATAAAAAAATGTCTAATCAAAATGAGCCTTATTGCTCAGGCACGGGAGGTACAACTAATTAAGGTAACATCATGGGTGATCCAGCCAACTAAGGCAAGACCATCGGCGGACCAGCCTACTAAGACAAGAACACTAGCGGCCCAGTCAGCTAAGGCAGGACTATCGGCGGCCCAGCTAACTAAATCAAGACAGTGGACTATTCGCCCAAACTGAATTTTTTTAAAATGTCGTTGACAGGAACTTTTTACAACAACTGTTCAAATTGTTGCCCATTAACAGTTTGGCAATGTGCTAACCGATTGTAAAAGGCTGCAACAACATTTCGCAAGATTTGCTGAGGTATCAAGTCTATTTCATCAGTGATTCTTTGGCGTAATTCATCCAAGTCACGTGGTTTTATAACATAAACTTTATCCTTCAAGTATCCCCAAAGGAAGTAATCAAGAGGCGTTAGGTCTGGGGACCGAGGTGGCCATTCAATTGTACCTCTCCGCTCAATCCATCTATCATGAAATGTTGCATCTAAATATCGGCGAACATGAATACCGTAGTGTGCAGGAGCACCATCCTGTTGGAAGTAAATTTCGTCCAGATTTCCACCCGTTAAATTCCGTATAGCAGGTATAATTTGGTCTCGAAGCATGTTTTCATACATTGCAGCATTTAAATTACCTTCAATAAAGAAAGGGCCAAGTACTCTTCCATTAAATATGCCAGCCCAAACATTTACTTTTTCAGGATGTTGCGTGTGGTCCGCTCTCATCCAATGTGGATTGATGTTACTCCAGTATCGACAATTATGTCTGTTCACTGTTCCGCTTAACTCAAACGTGGCTTCATCAGAGAAAACAATGTTATTGAGGAGCAAAGGATCATCAGATATCATTTGCATCATTACATCACAAAACTCTACCCTTCTATCAAAATTATCTTCAAATAATTCCTGTACCAACTTTAATTTGAAAGGATGCCATTTGTTGAGTTTCAAATTTTATGCACAGATGCAGCTCCCATTTCATGCTGTTGTGCACAACGTCTGATGCTGCAATGGGGGTCCTCAATAAATGATTGTAATACGTCTAAGCTCTTTTCATCATTAGACGATGATTTGGATCTACCTGATTTAGGACGATCTTTAATACCACCTGTCTCTTCAAAACGTCTAATTGTACGAATTACGGTACTTTTTGAAATAGGGTTGTTTTCTTCAACTCTGAATATTTCATTGAATAAACGCTGTACCTGTTTGTAACCTCTCTCTTGATCACCCCACCCTCGCATCATCAACAAAGATATTCTTTCTCGTTCAGTAAGATGTGCCATTTTTCCCTACGATTAAAAGTACAATTATTGAATATTAATACAATTATCTGAATTTCGAAGTAAGAGAACTTTACTTAACTCTTGAAAACAGAAAAGTAAATAGGAGTAAACAATTGTTAATTAACAATTATAAATGAACTGATTCCTAAAAAGAATAGTGAGCAAAATCTTCTAAGGTACAAGTAACGATCCTGAAAATGCTATGAATCATGCGTAGAAACTCGTAACCCTTGCAAAAAATTATTGCAATAAAAACTGTTCATGTAAAACGGTTAGATTATTTTGCTTTTGAAATTAATAACCCGCAAGTGTCCTATGTAGATCATTTCGAGCCATGACGTGGATATTGTACATATCTCCAGACCTAAAATTTAATGCTCCTCCAGAATCCGGAATACAAAATGAGTCCCTTTTTAATAAGCTGAAGATAACTTTCAAATGACCTTAAAAATGAAGGCCAATTTTAAAGTGACCATAAAGTTCGTCCTAGAAAATCAAATTATGTACTTTAGTATTATGTACTTTAGTAAGTACGAAATTTTTTTTTTCTTTTCGTCAAATACACCCAAAGTTCTTAATAATCGGGATTTCTTGGCTTTCTGCTACTAAATAATCATTTAACCACTAAATGACCTCTGTAGGTCATTTTGAGCCATAACGTGGATACATATCCAGATGTAAAATTTTGTGCTCTTTCAGAATCTGAAATAAAAAATAGGGGTCCCTATTTAAAAAACTGAAGATGACCTTTAAATGACCTTGAAAATGATAACCAATAACAAATCCAAGGTCATCATTTAGTTCAACCTTCAAAACTTAACAACTTTTGTATTTAACATTTTTTTCCAAAATGCTTACTTTATGTTATAAGTGGGGGGTCCGGAACATTTCGAACACCCTGTATAAGGGACGATCCATGTCAACCGGATCACTGCTGTGTCCAAAATTTGATGTAACCAAAAAATTCGTGCAACGACTCATTTTAAAGCTTAGGATATCTACTTTTTGATGCTGTATGCGCCTTTGCAAAATCCAACATGGCGGCTCCAATATGGCGGCTACAAGAGATAAACTCGTAAACAAAAAATTTTATTTTTCAAATTTTTACTAATAAATGTTAAAAAAATTAATATTTCATATTTTTTTATGAAAATCTGGCTCATTTCCTACAAAAAAGTAACAGAGACCATTTTCGCTAAAATGAAAAATAAAAAAGTTAAAGTTTTTTGAAAATTTTCAAAAATAAAAAACTGCGACTTTTTTATTCAGAAGGAAATGACTTTGGAAAAAAAGTTTAAAGAACAAAATTGCTTGAAATTCATCAAAAAATAAGTGTGAATTTTTTCGAATTCCTTTGAGCGATTTTTTGATTTTTGGATTTATCGGATTGTTTGAAAAATTAAAAAACTTTCCAAAATCTTTTACAAAATTTCATACATAGTCTACGACTAATTCTAAGAGCTTTTTATTTTATAAGATTGTTCAGTAAAGGCGATCCTTTTTGAGTAAATCGAAAAAGTTTTTTATTTTTGAAAATTTTCAAAAAATTATAACTTTTTTATTTTTCATTTTAGCTAAAATGGTCTCTGTTATTTTTTTGTAGGAAATAAGCCAGATTTTCATAAAAAAATATGAAATATTAATTTTTTTAACACTTTATTACTAAAAATTTGAAAAATAAAATTTTTTGTTTACGAGTTTGTCTCTTGTAGCCGCCATATTGGAGCCGCCATGTTGGATTTTGCAAAGGCGCATAAAGCATCAGAAAGTGGATATCCTAAGCTTTAAAACGAGTCGTTGCACGAATTTTTTGGTTACATCAAATTTTGGACACAGCAGTGATCCGGTTGACATGGATCGCCCCATAAGTTTTTTCAATTGCCGTCGGATTCAATACCAATAAACGGGCTGTTTTAGGTATTGGCGACCGAAAGTTGTTACAAGTTTATATACATAGCTATTTACAATAAATAATTTTTAACATTATAATAATTTTCGCAGATTAATTTCGTCGATAAATTTGATTATATTGTCACATTTTTTATATTGTTAAGAGTTTTGTGTATGTTAGTTGATATGTTGTATTTTGTCGCTCATTTACGTATTTTGGGCACATTTTTTATATTTGGTCTATGGTAATTGGTACGTTGCAATGATCGCAATTTGGTCTGTCGGTTTTTTTTAAGTATTTGTTCGTGAGTGAGTTTTGTGTGGCCTATTCTAATTCTTGTAAGAATAACTTGATTCTTTCTATTAAGTAATAGAGCTGGGTTTTTTTCAAAAGCGTTTTCCTGAATTTTTTGTATTTTTTTTTTGTTTGAGTACTGTTCTTCCATATTTCGTTCCATTCTAGGTTTATTTTTTTGTTTATAATTTGGACTTGGTTTTCTTTGGTGGTTTGTGAGTCTGCTTTGGGAAAAGGAATTTCAGATTCTTCATAGTATTTTTTTTATGCGGTGGTTGAAGGCTTGATACTTGGGTTGAATTTGGGTTGACTGTTTAGTGATGATTTCGTTGGCTTGGTTTTTCGGAGATAATATCATTTTTATTGCATATTTCATAGAGAGTTTTTTGCGTCTGAGACTTAGTGATATCATGTTGCTTTCACTGAGTATGCAGTAGAAAGGGCTTGTTCTGAATGCTCCACTAGTAACTCCCATGCTGGTGTTTAATATGAATTCAAGTTTTTTCTTTATATTATTTTTTGCTGAGTCATACACTATACATCCGCAGTCAATTTTCGATTGTATTATGGATTTATGGGTATTGTTGAGTATTTTCTGATTGACACCCCAATTTTTGCTGATAACACTTTTAAAATGTTTATTCGTTGTTGACTTTGTATTTTTAGATTTTTTATATGTAGGTTCCAACTTAGTCTGTTGTCTAAGATGAGTCCAAGTATTTTAAATTATCTACTACTTTAATTCTTTTATTGTTTATACTTACAAGGAGAGTCTTACTTGTTCGGGTCACAGATTGGCTTGAACTTGTGAGAATCTCATCGATGACTTATATTAAGATACTACCTACAGCCATTTAGTCTAATACTCAATAGTTACAGCGTACATTAAGATTGTACTTTGAACGATGCACTAGTTCTAATAGCTACAGTAACTACAATAATAAAAATTCTTTCCACCTAAAATTATTAATTAATTAAAAAAAAATTGCTTACATTTAGAAATTTATGAGCATTTTGTAGTTTTTTATTGTAATAAGTCGATTAAAAAATGTATTTTTCTGTACAGAACACTATAATATTTGTTATTGTATAATTTTAGGTGGAAAGAATTTTGCCAATCTGTGACCCGAACAAGTGAGACTCTCCTTGTTAGTTTTATTTCTTGGATTTGGTGTTTATATCTGTTAAAAATAATGGCTTCCGATTTTGTTTCTGAGATTTTAAAATCTGCTTTGTTCGAGAATTCTTCAATTTGATCTAGTGCGTTTTGCATTATTTCTTTAGTTGTCTCGCTATTGTGTCCTTCAGCAAAAAGTGTTATATCATCTATAGTTATTCTACTGCTTATGAAAGAACGTTGTTGGTTCGTACTTTAATGGATCTGTTTTTAAGGAAATTGTGTATAAAATAGGCAATGTTTTCAGTGATTTTGTATTTAATGAGTAATTCTATCACTCTTCTTCTCCAGATTAAGTCATAGGCCTTTTCCATATCTAATGCGACTGCTAATACGTGTTTTTTGTGGTTGAAGGCTTCGTTAATGGTACTTTCTAATTTTATTAAACAGTCGGCTGTTGAACATCCTGGTCGAAAACCACTTTGGTATTTTGATATTATGTTGTTTGATTCTAAGTACCATCGAAGGCGTTTGTTTATTACTTTTTCAAGTAGTTTGCAGTTGCAACAAGTTAGTGCAATAGGTCTGTAGCTTTCAGGTTTGTATCTATTTTTGTTTGGTTTAAGAATGGGGATTACAATCGCGTGAGTCCATATACTAGGAAAAATTCTATTTGACCATTTAATGTTATAGATTTTCGTAAGTGTGTTGAGTGCATTTTCTGGTAGTAATTTTATCATGATATTGGAGATCGTGTCCGGTCCAGGGCTAGTATTTTTATTTAGTTTTAGACAGTTTTTAACTTTGGTAATGGTAATGTCGCTGTTTATGGGATTGTCGTTATTATCATGTTCATTTAAGTGGAGGAAAATATCTGAGTTTTTTTCAATTTTGGTTTTGTAGTCTAGGAATTTTTTATTGTAGTTACTTTCGCTAGAGTTTGTAGCGAATTGTTCTGCGAGAATATCTGCTACTTTAGGTAGTTCTGTGATAGTATCATTATTTTCTTTAAGTGCAGGGATGATAGATGTTGATTGTCCTTCTATAGATTTAATTTTGTTCCAGATTTCTTTTGATATAAGCATAAATACTGACCGACGAAGTGTATTCGTGCCTTATACGGGTGGTACTTCTACTCTTTGGTAGTAAAATTGCTAAAGCCAATAATAAAGTCGCTACATTCAAAGTAGGTCGTTTTATTACCCACGTTAAGTGTAGTAATTTTACACACGTGATTTTTTGCAGTGTACATTTTGGAGATATTACAACATCCAGTCATCACTTTTTATTAGAGCAATAACTCAATAATTATAATTGTTTAAAATTTCGCAAAATGGCAAAAGATAAGGGCTTAGAATTTGACCTCCTATATAGGTGTATCGAGGCCTGGAATATTTTTTTAAGCACCGTGTATATATGAACATTTCAACCTTTTTAAATTGGGAACTGGTTTTGCAACTATAATGAGCATAAATTTAATTCTACTAAAGTTTTAGCTGGAAATCTTTGTGGCAATCCAATCTAAATACTACATAAATTCAGTACAGATTTCATGAGTTTAATACACATTGATTATACATCATTGATATCAACAAATAGTTTTTTAAATTAATTCCACAGTTGGAGTATGATCATCTACATGGTAACACGTGAACTGAACTTTATTTGAGAATAAATCTAGAATAAATCTATACAAAATTTACGGTGTTTTCTATGTCGATTTTAGCAAGAATTCCGTATGATTCCATAAAGGATGCATAAATAGTTATACTGAATATTAATTTTAAGCTATTTATGTTTCGCATTCCAAAAAATAACAAATAATAAATACACACTTGTTTTTCAGTATCGAATATGGAACCAGGAATTAGACATGGGTCACATCCCAGAAGGATTGCAAAACGTCTTAGAAGATTTTGGTGTTTTAAAAAAAGAAAACAATAGTAATTAATATACGCGCACACACTAGTATAATGAAAAATCGGTAAATAAGTTAAAACTAAATCTTGTATAATTTATTACAAATTAACTTCCTGTACGGAGAAAAACCCAGATAAACTTACACAAAAGTTGAGTAAGAATAACGGAAGTCTACAAAGTAAGAGGGCATTCATAGAATCTAATCAAAAAACTAGCGTTAAATCTACTGTAACAGCAACTTAAATCTGCAGTAGCAATAACCTAGCAGCTGGCGTCTTTTCAGTGTACTAAACTGCTACTAGTAGGCGCAACTATTTCTTTTCTCTGCGTGGTCACTTGAATATAATCAATATCAGATGTTATACCCGGTCAGTGTACTGTATATTTTTAAATAAAAACTATTAAAAAATAAAATTTATCAAAACACTTAACAATTTTACCCTTTTTAATTTGCACAGTAGCTTTATAACAATAGCGAAGTACTTCCGCTACAAATAAATGTGCTTCGCTCAGGATCTTAAATTCGTGCTAGAGACTGACAGCCAATATACAATTCAAGCCAAGATTAAATTCAGCACCTCTGCGCGAGTGCTAGTTTAGCCGCGAGACTTGTAAGGAAAAGAGATTATTACAGCACTAAAGGCTGCCAACGTTCATGCGTATGGTTCGATACTTCATATATACTAATGAGCACAAGAAAGAGAACAATAGATCGCAATGATGAGAAAGTAAAGTTAGTATTACAAAAAAAAAAGAATTCGGTTATTTGTGACTTCTCTTCTATGCTTACTCCAAGAGATATGTATTCTCTTCGTTATATCAATCTAATATATAATTATAATATCGATTATTATCTAATATATACAGGGTGTTCAAAAATGAACTGGCACGACCAATATAACCCTGTTCAGAAAAATATTTTAAGCACTTTTTCGCTTTTGGCATTTTTTGATATTATGGCTAATTATCGAGTTATCGTTAATTAAAAACTCTGATAATTAGCCAATCAGCGCGCAGACGGGCGCTGGTGGGCGGCGCTTTTCCCAGCGGGGAGAGCGGCTTGGGCGGGGCGTTGCCTCACAAGCCTCCCCACTTCGCGGGCCCATCGGCGCACGGACACGCACTCACGGCGATGCCGCGCGAGTGTGCGTGCGTGTCCGTGCGCCGATGGGCCCGCGAAGTGGGAGGCTTGTGAGGCAACGCCCCGCCCAAGCCGCTCTCCCCGCTGGGAAAAGCGCCGCCCACCAGCGCCCGTCTGCGCGCTGATTGGCTAATTATCAGAGTTTTTAATTAACGATAACTCGATAATTAGCCATAATATCAAAAAATGCCAAAAGCGAAAAAGTGCTTAAAATATTATTCTGAACAGGGTTATACTGGTCGTGCCAGTTCATTTTTGAACACCCTGTATATTCTGTGATATAGTATTTCGATGTCCCCGTACTACTAACTGACGGACCAACGGCTATTCTTCTTTCCTACTCAATTCCGCTATCCTAATCGCAACAAAACTACCAAACCCTTATCTCAAGCGAAAATCACCACAACTCACTACTTAAAAGGGCGCCAGGTGCTCGTGCACCGTTTGGTCCGATGTCCGGCTGGCTCAGACTCAAGGGTGGTCGTTGACGCACCGAGTCCGGGGATGTCCTCGGCGACGGAGGCAAAATCCGTTCTGTCCGACTTCTCCGCTACCGCTGTCGCTGGGGCTAACCGTCGCCCCGTGATCGCTGAAAAACACGCTCCACAAAGCACAAACACTCAAGGGAAAATTCGGGCAGAATCACGCAAATAACCACTTGTTCAAACTCACTTGACTTCAATATATTTCACGAACGTGTACTACACGGGTCGAAGTGTACTGTTGTCGCATCCACGAATTCGTTGCGCGGGTGTGTTCGCACCGATCCTACACCTACTCCTAGCCCCTAAGATTCTCACCACTAAATAAATTCTGAAGTTCTCCAAACCTCTTACAACTCCTATGCACTAATCTATTTCTGGTCAGATGATAAGTACTGGTGTACTCTCCGACACGAAACTCCTCCAACTATCAACTACAATAATTCCTACCGATAAGTCCAACTACTAACTTCTACTTCTGATTTTAACAAAACTGCGTGGCGTCAGTACAAGTACTTATTCCAGAATGGCGGTTTTCATTTCCCAAACCGCCGTTCTGTCCGCGTCGCGAATTCTCCATTTCACTTTAACCCATTCGACATATGCTCACGATCGGCGCGCAGGCTCGCGCGTCGATTGCGAACTTACAACGCGAGCGCCCTCACGAACCTGAGGTCGCGCGTCGATACTAGCATCCTCGCGGAGGCGCGACCTATCCCCCTGGCGGAGTTGAGAACCGGACATAAGAGTCACGGCGACCACGAATTCAACGCGCCATCTCCCAAGGCTCTACGATGCATAGGAGCGGAGATCGATCGTTTCTCTCTCGCTCCTATGGCCGCGCGCCTCGCCCTCTCTCTCTCTCACCCCTAGCGCGCCATCTCCCTCACTCCGCGCGCTCCCTCTCTCTCACGCCGCGCGCTCTCCCTCGATTGCCGCGCGCGCTCTCTCTCCCACCGCTGTCTCTCTCTCGCCTAGCGGCCGCCCCTCCCTTACGCCTAATCAGTTTCCGCTGGCCGAGCAACACGTGCTCGACCAGCTCGCGCGTCTCCGCCTCAACTCGAGTTCCCTGGCGTACCCGCGTCGTCGCGACCCTCGCCGCATGTAGTGTCGTGCATGTTAGTGTAGTATATGTGAATGTGTACGTAGAGTGTTAGTGTCTCTGGCGTCCTCAACGGTGTCTTCGTCTTTCGTCGCGGCAGTCGCGGGGTCGAGGGAAGATGGCGGCCGCGCTCAGCTGAGCGGCCGTCTCTCGCCTCGGCTGCGTGCACGGCCGCGGCACCGTCGGGCTGCCTCCCTCGGCAACACTCTCTCGCTGGCCTCACCCGCAGCTAGCCTCTCTCTCACTCATACGTGCCCCGGCCTCGAGCACCAGGTAACCCTCCTCGTCGCGCCGAGCCTGCCTGCGTACATAAATAATGCAAAACAGCTCGACGGCGACGAATTCCCTTCCTTTCACAATCCTCTCTATCTAGTCAATAAATAAAAATCCCTCACAATTCAAATAATTAATAATAAAACGTTTCTCTCAGAGTCAACAATAGATGTTTAGAATACATTACTCTAAATAAACATCAGAATTTAATTTACATATTATGTTTCTATACATGGAAAATTTTTTTCGAGCTAAACCAAAGCATAGGTCGCATAGCTTGTTTATTCCGCTTCAATTTGCTTTTTTACTAGACCGAATACGACCATTTGTTTTTGAGATATCGAATTTTGAGTGCAAAAAGATCCTTTTTCATTCAACTGCCGATATCTTTAGAACTACTGGTCGGCCAGCGATCGGACATAGGGTTTTGTTTTCTGCAGAAAATTTTCTATAAAAATCTGTACTGGTTAATTTAAAAAAAAAAAATTTTCCACCTGCAACATTAACGGGAAAAAGAGCAAAAAAAATGCCATTTCCCCGCTTTTTGGTTAATCGACTGCATCTTTGTCAATATTGGGCGGAAAACTTAGGTCATAGAAAAATTCTTTAGCCTAATGTATCCCGAAGAACCGCCTAAATTTTTAGATCGATCATTTCAGCGATTTTTCTGGATCGATTGATTGAAATCCAAAAAGTTAAGGGAACAGGGTTTTTGTTCCTTAAGGGGGGTTTGGACCTATAAATTTTTTTCTTGCTTTTACTTGAAAAATAAAAAGTATTATATAAAATAAATTGCTTGTTATATATTATATAACTATAACTAATTAATTACAAAATGAGCTTAAAGAAAAGTCTCTAAACTCATTTTATGCTACGCTATGTTTGATTTAAAAAAAAACCATTGGCGTAACCTACAGGTCCCATTTGTGCATGAATCTTGATGTCCAAAGGCTTAAATTGTTGGTATTTGATGTCATTCTGGTCTGAAGAGATGTAGAATTCAAAATTATTTGAGTAAGTAATCACAAAAATTGAAAATCCACTTATATTTCTTTAATTTTCTTTAATTTCATAAATTTATGCAGTTTTTGAACTTTTGTTCGCGACCGCAGGCCGCTTCTAAGTTTTCTCGCACTTAATTAAATTCTTTAATATATTAATATTTAAATATAAATACTTTTTGTTTCGACGCTTAAAACTAAGCAAAACATGCGGCTTTGGCAAGCGGCGGCACGGTCAGTCCCTAACTCATTAGGGCCGGGTGCCCGGCCGGGTCGCCGCCCGGCCCCCTCTTTACCTTCTTTATTGCCCGGGAAAACCAAGTATTTAGCCGCACATGTCTACCTTCTGTCTGTGCTAGCCTTTATTTCTAATATTTCTTCTGGAATCTTTCCTGCCCGCACGTACGTGCTTGCACAGGAAAGTTCCAGTACCCCGGGAAAAACCCGAAGGTACCGAGTGGCGGAGAAGCGGAGGCTCGGGGCCTTCGGACTTCACTTCACCACCGTGCGTCTCCCGAGTCGGATCGTCGAGACCTCGAGGGCTGAATTCGGCAGATAGTTTCGCGTATCGTTTGCCTATCTCTTGTGTGTTTAACCTAACTCTGACGCGCGCGTGATTATTCCGTCGGACCGCAACGTGAGTGTTGGTAGTGCGAGTGCAAGTAGGATTGATACTTGAGGCGTGCGCAAGGACGGAGCATCTACGAGGAGACGAGGCAAAGGTGTCTCGTTGGGATCACCATCCGCGCTGATCCCAGGGGCGCGCTCCCAGGGCGGTGCCAGGATCTTCTACGATCGGCCCCCACGAGGTGACGCGGTGAGGGCTGTTCCCGTGCCCAAGACGTTGGGACTGCGTCGCCTCCGGTGCGGACGCGGAGCCGCCTTCTCATCTCCCTTCGGCCCCGTTAGCGTTGCGCGCTAGTGTCCGGGTCTCCTTGCGTACCGCATATACTGGCCAGGTTATAGGGTAAGAGCGCTCTTTATAGTAATTTCATTGAATGCATTCAATTAGGCGTTAGGGTAGAGTCATTGTAACCAATTTCACGGCTTTTTCCTCCACCTTCAGTGGAGGTTTTTTATGCCTTTATTACAATAAATCTTTAATTGTTTTTAACTTAACCTCTCTGTTATTATTTGTTTAACGCATTACACACTCTTTCCTTTATCCTCCTATCAGTATTGATTATTATTCATCCCGCTATTATTATAATTGTTTATTTATTTATAGTAAAGGTAAGAGACTTATAATTATTGTCATCATTAATTAATTGCCAACAACTTTTGCAACTTAAACTTAAAAATTCCGTCTCGTGGACGTTAACAGGTTAAAGCGTTCTCTAATGCTACTAAATTATTTAAATTTGGATAATTTTGACGCAATTGGCGGCCCAATATGTGCCAGACGTGCTCAATAGGATTCAGATCAGGAATCATTGCAGGATGCCTCAGTAGTCTAAAGTTGTTTCTCTGAAAGAATTGGAGGGTTGCATTTGCTGTTTCTTGTTAAAGGTAACACATAAGTTCGCAAGATTTGGTCAATATAACGCCTAGCATTGAGAGTGTCTCGAACAATTACTAAAGGAGTTCGAGAATTCCGTGAAACTGCAGCCCAAACCTTCACCGATCCTCCACCGTAAGCACTTATAGAACGAATATAACGTTGTTCATAATATTGATCTGTTCGACACCAAGCTCGAGGTCTTCGGTCGTTACCATACAGGCAAAACCGAGACTCGTCAGAGAAAAAAACATTGTTCCAATTTTTTATTGACCAATTTACATGGTCGCGAGCTACTGTAGACGAGCTCTACGATGTGCAACAGCCATCATCGGTCCACGGACAGCAATTCTTACATGCAGTAGAGATTCGTGAAGACGATTTATTACCGTCAATCGGGAAATGTTTCTCGGGTGCCGTCGTTGTTGTTGTTGTTGTCTTTGTTGTCGACGGTTTGAAAAATTTCTGGCGATGTCGTTTGCTGGAACGAAAGAATCTTGAAAAGCTTGTCGAATGATTGCTCGGTAGTCTCAATAAGTCGTTCCTCTATGTCGGCCTTGTCCAGCACGTCGTTCATATGCATTTGTTTGTAGAAATCAGTTATAGGCACGAGATACAACCAAAACACTTATGCCGAATCGTTCACCAACCTGTCGATATCTGTACCCCTCCTGAACAAGAGTCACTAGCTGAGCGACTTCTGATGCAGATAAATGTCGCCTGGGGGGCATTATGGCGTAAATTGAGTTTGAAAAGCTGCTGTCAGTATTTTTTTTTTAAATTTACGAAAAAAGGTTTATTTTTTTTACCAAAAAAGTTGAAATTTTCAAAAAAACTGTTTTTTAACAAATGATGACTCTACAGAAAACGTAAGAAATTTGTTGCTCACAATTTCATACGAGTACAGTGTGCATCTTAGAGGTATCAAATTTAAATTTACATATTCAAGAAATTCTTTTTAGGGAAAATAAAGAATTAAATGTGTCCATAGCTTGAGCAAGTTAAGTCAGATATGGCCTCTTAACATTTTTTCAATTTTTTTTTAAATTAAAAAGCAGCGTGCTGCACACGTGCGATGCCGTCCGCTACAAACGCCGGGAGATTTGAACTCCCGGCTTTCTCGATCTCAGCTGAGACCGAATGCGTGTAGGAAATGATCGAGAAAATCACCCGCGCCGACTAGCTCTCAGTCGCGGTTCACGGGAAGGTTGGACGTGACCGGGAAAATAATAGAAAGGTCAAAGTAAATATTAGAGAGACTTACTTCTCGCGCAGGTCTCGGTCGATTGTGAACGCGCGCGCTGTTTGGGCCGTTGGCCTCATACACACACTCTTGCGCAGTTTGCGCCACGCTAATATACGCGGGAAGTGCTCTTGGATACGACTGTCCAGAACTCGCGCACTAAACAATTAATTTTTTTTTAAATATGTACACTTTTACGTGATTGAAAACACCTGGAATAACCAAACTACACAATTAGATTTGAATACATCCGTTAACTGTAACATTGACAAACCAGACAAGGATATCAACAAAGGCGCTAGCCTCAATAGCAGTTCTCAGAAGACTTATGCGCCCATATAGGCAGTCAAAAATAATTTGTTATGTAGCAAAGAAAGCAAAGAATCTTATGGTTTATGGTAAAGAAAAAATAAAACAAGCCGAAGAAAGACTATAAAATTGGCTCCAGATTATTCAAAACATACAAGGACATAATAAACATAACAAGTAAAAGCAAAACCCGTAGATGAAGCCAACCAAGTATTTATACCGGGATACAGAAAACTTTGCTAAGGACTAATTAAATATATCCCAACAGATATCTCTAAAGATATTTTCAATTCTATTAAATCAAATCAAGGTCGAAGAGGTTAAGACTCAAAATGAGAAACAAGTTCGCTACATGTGAAGCCAATAACTGGATTGATAGTCAAACAATCCTAATTACTTTCATTTGTTAAAGGTTACCCATAGATATAACAGTTTTCAGATTAAGAACACAAGTTGAACCATACGCTAATGAGCAATCCAATGTTATAATTGCTTCCATGATAGTCATACGAGTATATCATGCAGATCAAAGAAAAAGTGTATCACATACGATGAGAATAATCATCAAGAAAAATATTGCGCAGTTACAATTCCGGTACTTATTTATTTATTTATTTAATAATTTCAACGGACCTATGTTCCTTGATATACAGGGTGGGCCAAAGTACCGAAACGGCAAAATAACTCGGCGGGATTGTATTTTAGAAGAAAAAGCTTAAAACAAAAGATATAGGGTTTTTTGGCTATTCAGAGGTGATAATGACCATGACCTTGACCATAACCTTCAATGTCATTTCAAGGTCAACAATGTTTTTTAAAATGGGAACCCTTATTTTTGACACCGGATTCGGAAAGAGCACAAAATTTTGGATCAAAAGTGCTTTTAACACTTTTTTGACTAAACGCATAGTTTCTGAGGAAAAAATTGCTAATATTTAAACATTTTTAAACTCTTCAATTTTTTTTTCGACAAGGATGCATCTAATCGAAAAATTACTATAAATATTATTAATTTAGAATTGCATGAAAAATATGTTGAACGGGCGTTGAACGTTTTTGGCTTAATTCGGGCAAGTGGCTTGAATCGAATGCCACCCGCGCAAAAATTTAGTGTCACAACCGCTCGGGACGTAACATGTTGGTATTTTTTATTTTTCTAAATTTTAATTTTGTAGAATTGCCTAAAAATTCATATTTCACAAAATTAAAATTTAGTGCGCGTAGCATTCGATTCAAGCCACTTGCCCGAATTAAGCTAAAAACATTCAACGCCCGTGGCCTATGGGTTCTTTCCCCGGTGCCTCACAGGCACAAGGCTTGCTCGCCGTGTCGTCGTTACTTACCTTAAGAGGGCCAGCCTGGGTTAAATTGAAAAATATACACTTTCCAGTTTAATAGGTATAACAATTGTATTCATCGCTTTTGATTGCTGGAACTTTTTACACTTTAACTACTCGCACAATTTAAGCTATTTATTCATTATTAAGACCCAAACAGTGTTCTTTACCTCTAGTATTGTTCCATCAAAAACATTTAAAATTTTTATTTATTTGTCCACTTGCCATAGCTTTTTTCTCAATAAAGTAACTTATATGTCACCCGTCCAGTTTTAAAATACTCTTCATTAGCTGCACTTCAGATGTATCGGATCACTTTTCTGAAAAAAGTTACATAAAAGGTTATTGTAATTTACTATTATTTTACTATTATTTACTAATTTACTGTTGTAATTTACTACTATTATCCATTATTTTGGACAAAAAGTGTCTACAATAATCCTTTATGTAATTTTTTTCAGAAAAGTGATCCGATACATCTGAAGTACAGGTAATGAAGAGTATTTTGAAACTGGACGGGTGACATATAAGTTACTTTATTGAGAAAAAAGCTATGGCAAGTGGACAAATAAATAAAAATTTTAAATGTTTTTGATGGAGCTTAAATTGTGCAAGTAGTTAAAGTGTAAAGATGTTCCAGCAATCAAAAGCGATGAATACAATTATTATACCTATTAAACTGGAAAGTTTATTTTTTTTTCAATTTAACCTAGGCTAGCCCCATTAAGGGGAGGTCGTAACATGGGGATTTATTATTATAATACGGAGTCAAAAATTATAAAATTAATAAATTTAATTTGGCATAAAACGATGTTGAGTTGAACGATTGCAGCGCCATTGCTTATTTGCTAGTAAGGTAGCGATGATTTTTGACTCCGTATTACAATTATCTTAGTTGAGCCTTCTTCTTCAATGAATTTTTTGAGTGGAATTTAATTTGTGCATTATTTCACTAATAAATGACAGCGAAAAGTTGGAAACAGCGATTCGTATCGCGGTCGGTAATGTAGGATGGTACGATCTCCCCTTAAGTGCTGGCGGTGACCGAGGCGTACGCTGCTACTCGTTCTCGGATTGCGCGGCAAGATTTCGGCGGCTGCTGCTAGCTGCTGGGCTGTGCGTACGTGGAATATAGCGGTGAAGAATGTAGGGAGTATGGACAGGTGTTAACGGGGGTGGAGAAGAGAATTTAAAAAACAACAGCGTCACTATTTAAATTGCACGAATAGAAAACTCTTTATTAACTTTGGTTACCATTGAAATAACAAGCTAAACGCAAGCAAATTAAATTCGTGATTGTGGCAAGCCAGTCTACGCAAGCTAGCCAATCGGCGCGATTAACTAGTAGGAGAAGAATCGCCTTCGCGCGAACTGTTTCGCAAAACAAAATTTATTCTAAGGAGAAAAAAAACTTAAAGCATAAAGTTATTTCTAAGGTTAATATTAAGTGCGCAGACCGCCGCGCTGCGATCGAGTATCGCGCACGCGCCTTATCGCAATCGCCGCGCTGACGATGCGGGGCTCGGCGCTGGCCGAATCGTCTCGCCGCTGCGAGCTATCGATCCGGCTGAGAGAAAATGCGCTGCGACAAAGAGAAAGGAAAAATTTTGTTTTCAAAAATCACGGGCGGACGGTACCGCTAGGGCCATTACACAACATATTTTTCATATAATTCTAAATCAATAATATTTATAGTAATTTTTCGATTAGATGCATCCTTGTCGAGAAAAAAAACTGAAGAGTTTAAAAATGTTTAAATATTAGCGAAGTTTTTTCTCGGAAACTATGCGTTTAATCAAAAAAGTGTTAGAAGCAAGTTGACCTTGAAATGACATTCAAGGTTATGGTCAAGGTCTAGGTCATTATCACCTCTAAATAGCCAAAAAACCCTATATCTTTTGGTTTAAGTTTTTTCTCTTAAAATACAATCCCGCCGAGTTATTTTGTCGTTCCGGTACTTTTGGCCCACCCTGTATAAATTTATAAAAATACAAAAAATACTTAAAACAAAAGAAACAATAATTCATTAAGATTCAAATATACATTACATCAATTATATTCTGAAGAATATTCGCTAAAAGCGGTTTTAAACAAGCAAATAGATTTGTAGGCTATCAAAGGTTGAGGTAGTGAATTCCAAAACCTTTTTATTCTGTTAAGCGTGGCACAATAATCGTATTCGGAGCTACTGCACTGTTTAACATTATATCTAATAGTTCTAGTATTATGTACATTGTCTAGGAAACCGTCGTAATAACAAAAAAGAGAACCAATGTGTTACGTCGTAGTGATAAGTTCGTAAAATGGGTTTTACTTCCCCAGTTCCATCGTTTTATTTGTTAGTATTTGATAAACCTAAAAACAATTCGGAGGCACTATCCTTTAAAAAGGCGCACCAAAATCCTGAATTGTGTAATTTTTAGGTTTATTGGAAGGAGGAGAGCAAGAAATAAGGAAAGAAAAATAAAGAAGATAAATATGATTTCTCCATAATGCTTACTTTTATTTGAAAAACTCTCCTAGGGGGACGTTTCTCTCTCTTTCTATCTCCCTGACTCTCTCTCTCTCTCTCTCTCTCTCTCTCTCTCTCTCTCTCTCAGACCCTAGTAGGCGGCAAGAGCGAGCAGCATCGGGAGCGGTAGGAACGGGAAGCAGCAGCGGCAGCGGCAGCGGGTACGGCAGCGTCGGCAGCGGCGGCGTAAGCGCCAGCAGGAGCGAGCAGCGTCGGCGGCGTCGGCGGCGGGGACGAGCAGCAGCGGGTAGAAGCGTTGATTCCGGAGATGAATTTGAAGAACTCTTGGAGATGATCGGAGAACTGAAGAACTGCTGAATTGAACTGGACTGGACTGTAGAACCGGACTGAACTCGACTCCCTTTTTGGAGCAATTGCAGGGCTTTTTATACAAAAAGCTAAAACAAGCGTCTTATGGAGATGTTGTCTAATTGGCTGATTGTCTGAGAGAGTGGAGAGGGCGACGAAAAGCTGAATTTCCCTAATTGGAGGAAAATATTTCGGGGTTTTCCTTGGGGTCAGTGGGTCAGCCTTCCAATGCTTAGGCATAGGACAGAGGCGGTCCCTGCGGGGGTGGGCCTTGGCAGAGAGAGAGAGTACCCAGAAAGAGGGAGAACAACCTCCCCATTACAGTGATTTTACATTTATTATTTAGTTTCTTAATAACTATTATTATTAATAATTTCTAATTATAATCCTCGTTATTTTAAAGTTATTTACATAAATAAATAGATATGCAAAAAAGAACGAAGTGATAGCTATAATTTTCAATAATATAGCTTTTATTTAGGGAAAAAGAAACAACAAAAAGGATAATTTAAATAATTCAATGCTCTTCTATTTATGCACAGCAATAATCAATTTGTTCTTTTTATATTTACATAATTTCTATTAAATTATTATTAAAATTAAATTTTTACTAAATAATGTTTTTTTATAAGAAGAATGTTCGTTATTTATAGTGCGAAATCTTAAAGATAATATTTAATTTTATCTTAACTTAATTTTATTGAAAGTTAATTAAGGAAAGTTTTCGTTTTAATTTTTTATTTAGTTATGGAATTTTTATCATTTACTATTGAAATATTATCCGATTTCTTTCATTCGAGAAATAGGCATAGTTTTGAAGTAAAAGGTTTAGATTGCCTTTAATTGAATTATGATAATTTGTTTAAATATAAAAGTAGAAAAAATAAAATATTTTTCGAACATAAATGCGTGCATGGCCGGCTGCGGTGCACGTGTGCGGTGGCGACTTTCTAGAAAGAAGGAAACCAAAAAAAAACTAACTCGCGTCTGTTTAGTATTAGCTTAGTAAGAAGCGGCGATTTTACGACTTTTTTATGACGGTTAAAGTGAATTTCCCAGAGCGATTTAGGATGCCTGTCACATTTACACTGGCAGTGCTGGCAAGGAAAAACAAAGCGAGGGCCTATTTTTCTATTCTGTGGGTAAGTGATGCCCCGAGATGTTCTTATCCTCTGGGTCAATTCCTTACCAACAAGCATAAAAAAAATATTAGTTTGGAAGAATTTCTCAAACTAGAAATGGCGCTAGAATCGGGAAAATTAGGGTACGACGTGACAAATGGATGGTAAATCCACTTTAACAGTATTTCATGATAGTCATTCTCGAATGTGTGTAAGGGTTTATATTACTACTATTTTGAACGCTAAAAATCTTAAAAATGTGTGTTGAATTGACTCAAGCTTTTTTCGCATGCGGGAAGTATGCGGGGACGAAATCGATGAACAATTAATAATTACATGTATTACAATGATTTTATAAAAGTGTATTATAGCTGATACATCATTAAAGTTAGACATAGTTCTTTTAACAAACCCAATCAGGTTATATGATTTAAAAATAACATAATCACAGTGATATTTGAAAGAAAACTTATTGTCAAACCAGACACCAAGGCTATTCACGTAACGCTGAAACGTCTTGGTTGCGTTTCTCAGCCCAAGCGGCATTCCTAAAAATTCAAATAACCCAAATGGGGTGATCATTGCGGGTTTTGCACATCTTCCTCTGCGACGGGAATTTGAAAATACGCGCGCTTGAGGTCTATCGTTGAGAAAATCGTCTTCGCGTGGAGCTGCATCAGAACGTCAATAATCCTGGGGATCGGGTAGCGATCCGAGACGGTCTGGGCGTTGAGGTTCCGGTAGTCGCCAGTGAGGCGAAGCTTCCCCGTGTTGGACCACGCCATATGAAGAGGGCTAGCGTACGGGCTGCTGGACGGCCTGATAATGCCCAGGGCCAGGAGAGCCTTGTATTCCGCTTTGGCGGATTTTAGTGGCTCGCTAAACAGCGCTCTTGCCCTGGCGTGGACTGGTGGACCCGACGTAACGATGTGGTGACGAACGTCCGCCTTCGGCCCGATGACGTGGCCTTGGTTTTTGAGCGCCTGGCTCATGTACTCGGCGACCAGCTGCTCGACCTCCAATGCGAAATCGTCTCGTGTGGGCTGGACTGGAGAAAGTGCAGCAATGGAGTGGTCCGCTGCAGGCTGGCGAAGACCCTGGGTTGAGCACGACGTCATTTTGTCCATGAGAACGCCGCGACGCAGATCTGGGATCAGCCTGAAATGTGACAGAAAGTCAGCACCTAAAATAGGCGTGGCGATGTTGGCTAGCACGAATGACCACGTAAAGGTGCGCCTGAATTCGAGATCTATCTGGAGAATCCTGCGTCCATAGGAGCGGATTGGCGTCCCATTAGCTGCGGCGAGGTGCTGGTCTACCGTCGAAGCAAGCTTGCCTTGTCCACTGAAGGGCAGGATGAAGAAAATAGACCCGCTGTCGAAAAGGAAGCGCAGGCACGAGTTGCGGTCCGTGACGTGGAGCCGGTTTTCCTTCTGGGTGAAGGACTTGGTGGCAGCGATGGCTGGGCTGCTGTCCGTTGCTAGAGGGGACAGCTGCACTAGGGGTTTCCCTGGGTCTGATGATGAGGCGCGAAGTCGCAGGGCCGGATGCAGCGCTTCGCTGCTGAGCCGTATTTCACATGATACCAGCAGACGCCGTTGGTATGAGGTCTGGGCCTGAAGCTGGACCTGTTCCTATTGTCCCTCTGGGCACTGGGGCTGCTGTCGCGCCTAGACTGGTGGCCTCCGGCTGAGGATGAACTGCTGACACGTGCCAGCACGTCCCTTGTAATGCCAATGAGATGGCTGAGCAGCACTTTGATTTTGGCGAGCTCTGAGGTCTTGTTTTGGACTGCCTGGACCTGGTGAACGGGTGGAATCCATCGAGCACCCCCGAGGAGAACGTCAGCGGCTTCTGCGAGTCTGGTCAGGTCAGCTATGCCCAGGGCGTTGAGCACCGTCTGGGGATGTGAAGGCAGCAGTGCGAGCCACTTGACCTTTATCAGGTCATCCGTCGCGTTGGCACCAGCGAGTTCCTTAATTTGTCTGAGCAGGGCTGAGGGCTTTTTGTCACCGAGCTCCAGGCGGTTTAGCATGGTGTCCAGTTTTTTGCTGGCCGACTCTGAAAAACGTATTATACGTGCTTTAACGAGTTCATACTTTCCGACGCCGTACGGGTCGGCGATGATATCCTGTATCTCAATTATTGCGTCGGGATTGAGTGCCGTAAGCACCACGTAATATTTCGAGCGCTCCGAAGTTACATTTGCCGTGTAAAATTGCGCTTCGGCCTGCAAGAACCACAGGTCCGACTTCTCTTGCCAAAATGGCGGCAACTTCGCGTGTGCCATCGCGGCGACCGCTTGAGCTATGGCTGCTGCAACGGGGGCCGGTTCCTGCAATAGACCCGCTGTGCACCTGCGTGCCAGCTCAGTCATACCGATAATATACCGCAAAATTTATAAAACTAAATTATTTTTCAATTTATTATTACAGTAATCAATCATGATAAATCGATTATTTTCAAAACCTGCAAAATAATTGGAAACGATCTAGGGGTCTCTTCATTGTCGGGAGTGTTCTCACGGCGTTGGAACCTCAGAGAACCACTAGAATTTATTGAATTTCCCATTAGATCGTAATCTTGATGAAAGTGATTGTAATTTTCTTAATTTAGCTTTTGGTTTTTTTTTTGTCCGTTCCTTTTTTAGAGAACCATTAGGCGGTGGTTATCCCAGAACAATTGTGAGTGTTTCGAGTAATTCATTCGAGTGGCTAATACGGCACCGGGTGTCCTTTAACCTTTAGAAGATTAAAATTTGGGATGATCATTTTAACATTAATATTTACGCTTTTCTGTTAGAGCCATTACTAGTGGTATTTATTTTGTTTCATTTTATTTGTTAAACAAAACAGATTAACAGAAGAATAGCAAATTCTGCTGTTTTTTATTAAAAGCCAAGGAAAGAGACAGAAAGTTCTTGCAGTTAGCAAAATTAGACAAACAGACAATATCTTTGGAAAAGGATTTCCTTTAAAACTCCCTTTTATTTATCAAAACATGTGTTAAGGAGACTTCGACGGTGTCGACGACCTCTGGAGGACTAATATCACCGAAAAAGCTGCGAAAAAAACGCCACTGGCAATCTTTCTACATCTCTGCTCCTATCCTCTCTTAAAAATGAGATGAGCGGATGTTGTGGAGCCTCGAAAACGTGCACTTGAATGGTTCGTAGGTTGATTCCATGGCACTGAAATTCAAAATATTAATTAAATTCTAACCTCAAAAATGAATCCTAAATAAACTGTAAAGAAAAGAAACTGAGCATGCGAAGCATGTTGGATTTTGCTAGTATTGTTTAAAATTATAATACTTAGTCAGGTATTCCACTTGGGGCGTATTATTTAAAAAACATATTTTTACGTAAATTACTTGCGAAACATGCTGTTAGTTGTGACGTGAGGGTATATTACTTAATGAAAAATACGTACGTATTATTTTTATTTTCTTATTCCTTAAAATTTGACAGTTGTTTTATCATGCGTGTGTGAAGCCAAAATGTAACTTTTGTTGTGTATACTTCATTAGGAATGAGCTGTTTTTGTGACGTAGGAAGTAGACACCCTTTTCGTGCGAATGCTGTGCTCTCGTGAACACGTGCATTCAGTTTGAGGTAAAAATTAAATTATTCTTTTAATTATTTATTAAAAAGCGTCACATATATTATTTGCTTATTTAACTTCGTCAATTATAGATTAAAAAAATAATTTATATAATGTTACCATTAATGTAATGTATAAAACGCATGTATGTATTGATGAAATTTTGAATGGAGATAACCTATAAAACTCTGAAATTGCTTTTTACGACCATTATATTTTACGATTATCAAGTTACTCTTGAGTGGGCAAACTTATAGAGTCTTAATGCCTAATGATTTATTCCATATTTTGACACTTTATATACTTACCCCATCAAACCTGAAAAATCCATCTATGAAAGCATGCAATTCAGCTGGATTTCAATGGATTTTCATTTAATAATAGCTCTTAAAGTGATAGGTGATTCTCACTGGAAAATTCATCCAAATCCAGATAGAATCCACGTCTTCTCAAGTTGATTTCCCACGTAACTGTATTTTTCAGCTGAATTTTATATCCGAGTAATTAAAACGAATCAAACAATTAATTGTAATTAAATTTTTTCAAAATACTTATTACAAGTACTTTTTTCCATTTTTATTAAATATTTAATCAATGTTCTTTTCTTTTTTCTTTCATTTACCAATGCTGTCTGTGTTTTTCCATCCATCCATTTGTTTGTTATTTCATTACGATAACTATTTTTCAAAACTATTTCTCCTTGTTTGTTTCTTGCCTTATTGCGATTGTGTCACCAGTCTTTTTCTTAATTGTTCTGATCACTATATATATATATATTTTTTTTTTTTTATTATTTTACCTTCTTGTACTTTCTTCTTTTTTCCTTTACTACTAATTTATTATCACATCGAATACCTAAAATTTTGTTAATTATTTTGCTGTTAGATTTTTTATATTCCGAACTTTCCATCGTTTTCCTTGCTTTCTCTTTCTTATTCTCTTCTTTTAATTTCTTTCATATACAATTCTCTTGCAGTCTTCCTCTTTATAGATTTTTTTTCAGATTTACCTGTTGATTGAATTGTATCTTTAGTTATATTTTTTTTTAATTTTCATATTCTCTTCAATGTTATTTCTCATATTTCTTATTTGATTTTTTTAATACTATTTTATATTCATCACTTAATCTAAGTTTATGATTAAATATATTTATTATATTTAAGTAGGTATAAAACTCAGGATTAGAAATCCGTAATACTAGCTTCAAGATTCTCTTTATCTTTTTTAAACTTAGGACCAATTTCAGAAAAATAAATTTGTCATTCCATTTCATTTAAGGATTTTCTATATAAACCATTGCTTAGGACATTAAAGAAAAAAAATTTTTTTTGTCAATTTGTAGTGATTTTGAAAAAGTAAAGAAAACATTGAAATGGAGAAATAGATGTCTTAACAGTGAGATTTATATCCTCTTTAGAAATTTGTTTTGTTGGTGACTAAAAGACTTTATTATAATAGTATAAAAATTAGTAATTCTGAGGACTTAGATTTAGCATGACTGCAAATAATTTTTTTTTTAACTTTCTGGATACATAAATAACTTAAAACATACTTATATAACTTAAAAATATACTACAGACACCTATTAGATATTTAAAAAAAATAATTTCTGAATTTCTGAACTTAGAAAGTTTTTTTTTTTTATACAAAATTTTTCAATTTTAGTTTTTTTCAAAGAAACTTTCTTTTTAATCCCATTTTGCATTAAATTTTAATTTTACAGCAAGGCTTTGTAAGAATTTACTTTGCTGTAATAAACCAATGATGTTTATAAAAGTGAAAATAATTTGTTTTTATTTATTTATTTATTTATTTTTTTGTTTTAAGTTCAACATGGCTGATACCGACAAGTATGATGACATTGTTCAAACAGCTGATAATTTAACCACAGCTTTATCTACTGAACTACCTGAAATTAAACTGTTTGGAAGGTGGAATTGTGATGATGTGCACATTAATGATATGTCTCTGCAAGATTACATTGCAGTAAAAGAAAAAAATGCTAAGTATCTTCCACATTCAGCGGGACGTTATGCAGCCAAGAGATTTCGCAAAGCTCAGTGCCCTATAGTTGAGCGTTTAACCAATTCTCTAATGATGCATGGCAGGAACAACGGCAAAAAGCTTATGGCTGTGAGAATAGTCAAGCATGCATTTGAAATTATTCATCTTTTGACTGGGGAGAATCCATTACAGGTATATATATACAATTACAATATATATTTGTTTAAAAATAATAAAATTAAGAATACATTGTGCAACACTCTCCTCTTATACAACAGTATTTTCTTCAATACCGGCAGTAATAAGTCCCATTTTAAAGGTAAAACAAATTGAGGATTGACTTTTAAAATTCTATAATAAAATGTTTTCTATATTTTTGTTTTGCCTTTAAAAGGTTTTCTTAGACAAATGTGCCAAAAAATTATTTTCTTTTCATTGAAAACTAAAGTTTAATTTAGAGATTTAGCTTTTATCTCCCTAATTTTCACTAATTGTGAACATTTAAGCTTATTGTAAATTGTTAGCAAAGAAAAGGGCTTTCTTTATGTGCGAATTGAAAAAATTAAATTTCTCAAAATATAGGCAATAAATATTGAGGAAAAGTTGAATTATTTTCTGCTACCTAAAACTGTTTAAAGTAATTACTATTTTATTTTTTCCTTTTTTTTGTAAATTTCTTGAAATCCATAAAGTTAAATAAATATTGTCTACAGAAGTTTAAAAAGAATATGTTTTTAAAAATTGTTTTTGTTTTCAGGTTTTGGTAACTGCCATTATTAATTCTGGACCTCGCGAGGATTCTACGAGAATTGGACGTGCCGGTACCGTGCGAAGACAGGCAGTTGATGTTTCACCTCTTCGGCGGGTCAACCAAGCCATTTGGTTATTATGTACCGGGGCAAGGGAAGCTGCATTCCGTAATATTAAAACTATTGCCGAATGCCTTGCGGATGAATTAATTAACGCAGCTAAGGGGTCATCAAATTCTTATGCTATAAAAAAGAAAGATGAACTTGAAAGAGTTGCAAAATCTAATCGATAAGTTTTTGTCAGATTATGGATAATAAAGAAAAAAATTTTCTTAACCAATTTGTTTAAGTTTACTTTCTTAATTTATTATTTATTATTTATTTTTTGTTTGCATTTGTAAAAAACAATGCAACTGATGAAAAAGATATTCTCCAAAAAATCTGGTGCTGCTTAGTGAATAAGTTTCTTTCTAAAACTTGACAGTGTATAAAATGATGCTATTGTGGCATGGTTGTAAAAAACGGTCAATAGCTAATTTGTCTAATAATTTCAAGAAAATTCTCATTAATTAAAATAAAGTGAAACAAAAATTTGAACTGATGCTAATTGCTGCATCTTTTGTTAATTCTATGAAAACTCTGATGTACTAATTAAAATTGTTTTTAAAAAGCGATAAATCAATATTGTTAAAATAAATTATAGTATAGGAAAATTGTTGATTAAAGTAAGTACAAGGTAAGTAACGGATACCGACAATAAATAGTAAAAATTTGAATTATATTGAATCTATATTGTGAGAAACGTATGGTTTCCATATGAATATACTTATACAGTTAGCTATCGGTAAAATCGGTACAATCGGTGTACTTATATACTTATGATTTTTTTAAAGGCCGAAGCACGAGCGAGGCGATAGCCTCGAGCGCCGCTGTTGGCGGTTGGAAGCTGAAAATCAGAATCAGCCCGACCAGGCCCCCACAAAGGCACAACAAGCTTTAGGCGATCTCTTGACTACTACTCATTTTTTAAAAAATACACAGACTCAGTGGCTACAGTTAAAGTTTAAAGTGATCAGTGATGTGTCACTTCACACCGTTGAAGCATCTAATTCCTTACATGAAAACGTCAATCTTTCCAGAAGATTTTTTACAATCTGCCAAAATAAAAATTCAAAAATACAGTAGAGTTAAAATAAAAATTCAATATGGATTGTAAACGTTTAGTACTTTTTTATACCCTGTGCTATTTAATCAATAATACAACTAGCCAAGAATTTTCAGATCATAATTGTCAAGTAATTGGAAAAGACAAATATTGTTGGAGGAAACAGTCTGATTTTTCTAACAAAAGGTTAATATATTTCATCATTTTTTATTAATATAACAATGATTTTAATATATTTTACTTAAAGCAGATATATTTTGTATGATGTTAATCCAGCTGAAGGATTTAACTTAAGAAGAGATGTCTACATAAGAATTGCCACATTTGTGAAAAAACTTGCAGAGGAAAATAAACAATATCAATGGAAACTTGTACTACCTCCTTGGGGTAAAATAAACAATTTGTTTATTTTCATTCTGGTATTTGATAATTAACTTAAAAGTTTTAGAATATTTTAGCCATAAATATTTTCAATTGAATTTTTGCAGGAAATTTGTACCATTGGAAAAGTAAAGATATAGGATCACAGATGAAAATAACTTGGGGACAATTTTTTGATATACCAAGTTTAAAAAGGTATATTCCAGTGTTAGAAACATTTGAGTTTTTACAAGGTATGTACTTAAAATTACCTATCTTATTAAAAAATATATAGTTTCATAATTGAATATAGTAAAATTTCTAAAGAACTTCCAATAAAATATAGCAAAAATAAATTATCATAAATGTCTAATAATTTGTGTTCCATCTTTCAGGAAAAATAGTATTTCTCAAAATACTATTTTATGTAAATATCAAAATCTATCTTTTTATAAAGTTTTGAATTTATCATTATATAATTTTTTTAAGTTTATTTTGAATTGACATTATATATTTAATATTTTCTTAGAATTCCCTTCGGAAAATGGACAAACTCTGATTGATATCGTATATTACATTAAAAATGATGAAGAAATGTTTAAGACTGGCAATTTTCAAGATAAAAATATGATCATAAAGTGCTCAGAAATTAATAATCTATATAAAAATTATGCATCAGAAGGAATTATTGGTCCTTTCTGGAGTTACAACAATATAACTGCACGTGAGTTAAAATGTTTAATTTTCCATGGATCAATTCTTAATCTAAAGATGAATCTACATCCTACGCTATACAGGTAGCATATATCTAAAAATGATATTGTAACTGAAAAAAATTATAATTGTTATTAATATAAATTTGTTTTAGGTCTGTCATGTTTGATCACATGGAAATTCCATTGCATTTCACCTATGGTTCTGGAGAATATTGGAGAGCAAGACGTAGTATGAGATACAATTCAGATTTGTATGAAATTGCTAAAAAATTTAGACTAATTTATTTAAACTCTACCGATAAAGACGATAATACGCAAAAGCCTTATGATTGGAGAATACAAAAGGTAATTATCAGAAAAAATGAACATTTTATGACGTTTTTTTTAATTTTTTAACATGTGATGATTAAACCAAAACTAGGAGCTACAATTGAAGCTGCAATCGCAGCTCATTTTAAAACATTATATGCATGTAACAGTAATTAGCAATTCTCTCAAAGATACATTGAACATTGCCATTCTGGAAGAATTTCAGGCATCTTCGTGTATTCTAAATGCAGCCTTATAACTCGGATTTGAACTCTTAACATTAGCAGAAATTTGACAACTGTGCTTTATTTTAGATCCATTAGTAAATGTATACATTGCATTTTTTCAACATTGGGTGGATAAATGCAGATTTAGTTACCAACATGTTCGCTCAAAATATACTTATTCTTTAAATCTAATGTCTAAAGCTGGCTACTTTGCTTTTGCATGCATTAGAAAACAGTTTGCTATCACATGTAGAAAATAAGAAAGCTTAATATGCCTGTCTCGAGCTTATAGAAATATAGAGAATTCACTTAAACAACTCAAGATTTGCATGCTTAACTTGCTAAATTAGCCAAAAAGCTTACTATATTTTCTCTTTTTCTAAAATCATTGTATGCACCTCTCAAAATCACCAGAGCAGCTTTGTTGTTAAAGAAACCATTTTTTACATTCTATTGTTTCAGAATGAGAAAAATGCAAAGGGTGGGCCATATTTAGCTGTACATTTTAGAAGACAAGATTTTATTCTAGGTCGCAGATCAACAGTACCTACAGTACAAAAGGCAGCCTCCCAGATAATCGAAACTTTAAAATTGTTAAATTTACGTACAGTCTTTATCGCTACTGATACAAACGAACAAGGTAATTTTTCTTCCATTTATAGTATAAGAAATTAAAACTAATTCAAAGTAAAATTCTTTTAATTTGGAGAGAAATATTTCCGGTCACTGACACAATGTCTAGAGGGCCCAATTCTAAGAAATTTAATAAAACATACAGATAAGTCTCATAAACGGTCACTTTTATTAGCAATTTTATAATTTTCGCCTCACTGTGCGTAATCTACTATTTTTAGATATTAATTTATCATTCAAATGCTATTCCGTATAATAGTCCTTAAATTAAAAAAAAAAATAATAATAACGACAAAAAATGATCCAAATTTTAACAAAACGATATGATTTTTTATAGAATACAGTCTTTTAAAAAAGGAATTACAAGACTTTACAGTATTTCGCTTTATAGCAACAAAAAAAATTAAAGAAAAATATAAAGACGGAGGAGTTGCTATTATTGATCAAATAATATGTACTCATGCAAGGTAATTAATTATTGAATAAATATATAAATAGTTCAAATGATATTAAAGCTATAATGTATTAAGGGGAGGGGGGTATGGTATATAATGGGTGCAAAAAAAGCATTTTTTCAAGAATTTCTTTTTTAAGAAAGCAATGAAGTTTTTTTATTAAAGTATTTCCATGTATTTAAGAAACATTTGAACAATTAACAGTAATTCTCTTGTCACAAAATATTAAAAAATACGCCCGTGATAAAGAGATTACAGATAGAGGCTATGTTATAAACATTTTTTTTCCGTGCTCACGATAAAAAATTTTTTTTTAATTTTTGGTGGCTGATTGAAGCGAAAAGTACGAAATTAACCCTAAAAATATCGCCATTAGTACCTATAAAATCGGTCTCGACCAAAAAAAAAAAAGAGAGAAAACGTTGCGACCTAGTAAAGAACAGAAGTTTTTGAGATATCAAGGACCTATATATTGAAATATAAAATTTCCAGAAAAACGGATTTTTCAAAGTGCTTATACCATACCCCCCTCCCCTAAGGATATTTGTAAGTAAACTTAAAATTTTAATATTATTTTAGATGTATTCCCAAAACAATCCCTGCTAAAAACGTTCACTAAGCATTCACCAACAGTTGGCTAATTGTTTCACCAGTCGTTGGCCAACGAACCCGCTTTTCAACTGATCGTTAGTCAGCGACTGGAAAAAATTTCACATGGTTCAAAATCATTTTATCGCAAAAAACTACTACGTAATATGTTATATTATAAAATTGATTAAAAGTTACAATATATCCAAAATTGCATAATTAATTTCGCAAATCAGTAGAAATTTGAGATTACGCTTACAACTCCAATATAGCTATATTCGACTCCATTTTGTAGCGCGCATGCGCAACAAATTTATCGGAATCGATGGCGAACGTTGGTCTTCCGTTGGTCAATAACATATTCTTTTCTACTAAAGATTACAACTTTTTAAAAATCCAAAAATTTATTCTCTTCTTCTTTTTATCAAATATAAAAACTTAATTAATTGATAGAATAATGCAGTATACTCTAACCTCAATATGACAATTTTAATGCCAATTTTCGGCTCTCGTGCTATAAAATAACATATGAAACTAGCGTGGAAGTGATTATATAAGTCGTTCAATTTCTCACCTTCGTTTCGCTCGGGGACAAAACACCACACAACTTAAATAATCATTGTCCGCACCAGCGTGTCATAATATACAGGGTGATTCATTTTAATTGCCTCAGGCAAATATCTCGAAAAGTACGGGAGATGGAAAAAAACGTTAAATGTAAAAGTTGTAGGGTTCAGAGGGAGAAATTGGTATTTAAAGTTTTTCTCAACCTTGCTTTTTTCAAGATATTGGCCTACGAATTGTGCAGACAGCTTGATTTGACCTTGATGCGACTGCAGAGGTCAACTGGACCCCATGACATAACATCATGTTTGAATGTAAAATTTTCCGCTCTTTTAATTTCTGAGGTCAAAAGTTGGTGTTCCTATTTAAAAAAACTACTTTGACTTTGAAATGACCTTGAAACTTGACCCCAAGGTTATGGTCAAGGTCACTATTGGATTTCCCCCTCTGAACCCTACAACTTTTACATTTAACGTTTTTTTCCATCTCCCGTACTTTTCGAGATATTTGCCTGGGGCAATTAAAATGAATCACCCTGTATACTATTTCACTTCCGTTATCGGGAATACTAAAAGATCACTTACTGTTCTTAGAAATTAATTAATAAAATAGCGAAAAAGTGCTTATAAACATGATTTTTTAATACGATTTTAATAATTATCTTTCAAGATACAATTTTTGTACCTATATCATAAAAAAAGATGACATATTTAATTCAGATTTTTTGACGACAAATAATTTTATTAAATTGGTAAAATCTTGAACATGTAACATATTTAGAGAAACAATTTTTAGGTGCTCAAAATGCGAACAAAAATTCGGTCCATATTTATGAAAATTTTTTATTACAGATACTTTATAGGTACGCATGAATCAACTTTCACTTTTCGGATTCAAGAAGATCGAGAAATACTTGGTTTTTTCGAGAATACAACTTTTAACAGATTTTGTGGACTAGACAATAACTGTTCTCCTGGAAGTAAATGGAAGATAGTGTGGACTTAGCAGACTTGTAAAATGTATAAATATATTTATTTTTTTACAAAATATATGATATATCTTCATCTTATTGCTAAGCCTTGATTTTAAATACTTTATAAGATACATTTCTAAAAGCTTTACAATTTCAGATATTGATTTTATTAATCTTGCTCACTTTGCTCTTTGTGTACAATTTCCTTGCGTCTTAATTGCTGAAAGCGAGTAGCTCTTTTCTAAAAATATATTTTTTTATGTATATTTAAGACACATGTAAATTAACTTGTTATTTTATATTTACTTTGAGTTTCAGTGTTCTATCGTGTATTATTACAATATCTTTTTTAATATTAATTAACTTCTTTTGGTATAATTCAACAGTAGCAAACTATTTTATAAAAGATTTATATTAATATTTAATTCATTGTTGATTATAAAATAATTCAGATTTTAAACAAACCAAATCGTGAAGTTCAATATCATCTTGGACATCGCATAACTTTTTATTTTCTAATTGCAATTGCGCAATACACTTTTCTTGTTTAGACCTAATGAAGAAAAATATTTATTTTTATTAGTTAAAAAATGTTTGTGTAATATTAAGGCGACACTATTACTATCAACTTACTTTAAATTATCAAGTTTTTGTTTTATAGTTTCTACTGGTTTCTCATAATTAGACAAAAGTCCTCTTGCTAATTTATTTGAAATATTAGTTATATCTGCCATTGACTCACTGAAATAATTTTTAATTTTTAAAAAGAAGACCTGTAAAATAATACACAGAAAGAAGGTTGGGACTACCCAGGTCTAGCAAATGTTTCGAGATCTACTGCGTTTTGAACTCGTGCAGCTACTAATATACTTAATGTTGAGATCTTCCTCCGAACCCCTTTTCTGTGTTCTTTATAAGAAAATAACTTTATAATAACCCAATTTGAAATCTGCAAATGGGATGAACTTCTGCTATTGCAGCTTCCTCTCCAATATCAGTCATCATTGTTAATTTTTAATTTACAAATAAAATTTACTTGAATTATTGGTTTTAATAGCAATAATTATTTACCGTATATACTTTTACATTGATAATAAATGAAAAACAATATTTTAAATCTACAAAAACAATTTCTTATTATCTACTTTAGATTGTTTATCTTCTACCACATAACACTGTAAAGTTAAGTAATCTGTTTTTAGATATTTTATAGGTAATAACTGTCCATTTTCCAGTTCTTTTGGATTTTTCTCTGCAATCCAAAAGAAATCAGATTTTATATTTTCAAGAAAAGCTGCATGTGTTACTTCATCAGTAACAATATTAATAATAAACGAAGAATTTTCTGGTAATGGATCCAAATAACTTGTTAATGCTGATAACTTAAGATACAAAGCTCTTAATTCTTCTTCAGTTTTAATAAAATAAGGATCAGGCCTAAAAGCAATTATAACATGAAATATATGAAAATGATTTTAAATTTTCAACTTACTTTGTCAAAATATTTTCTTGCAATTGTCCAAATTGAAATACAAACTTTTCAACTGGTATGTTTTTTTCATTTAAATTAATTAAATTTACAAATTGTATACAATTTTTATTTAATTTTATTAAATCTCTAATACTAATTAAAATATGTTTTATATATTTATTTAATTCAGGATGTTGTGAAATATAAACTGGTATTCCATAAATTTTCTTCCTTTTAAAAATTTCCTCTGGGTATAAACTTCTGTAATACAAGAGACTATGGAATACTACTTCTAAAAACTCCAATAACGTATCTGTGCCCACTTAATTAAGCTAATGTTATTGCTGACAGATACATAAATGAAAGAAAATATTGAAGAGAAAGATTGTAGAATGAAAAATTGTTACCTATTGTACTTTGTGACATATCACTAGTTTATTATTGTTTCGTCCATATCAGAAGGATGCTTTTCTTATCAAATTACTATTTATGTTTGCCGAATAATATTTGAATCCATGGTACAAGAAAATAATGAATTATTACACAGGATCATTTAGAATATGACGATTGAGTTGAAAGCAGCCCACAGGGAATTTTTAGGCTATGACAACAACCTCTTTCTTTCTCCTACTTCGACTCGAGCCTATAATGTAATAAACGTATAACATATAACGTAAATTACTACAAAGCGTGGAGCGGTTAAATTCTCAGTGAGCGAATATTAATAAATAAATTATATTGAAAGTAAAGGAATAAGTATACTATTGTTAGGTTTACTTCTAGAAAAGAGGTAAAACCTAAAACAATAAAATTAGTTAGTAGGCTTTCAGGCGTTTTGAAGAACTTTCTCATAATTTAAAAATTGGAGTTACATAAATACAAATTATTATTTAAAAGATAAATTTGTTCAAAAGATTTACCAATTCTGATTTAAACATCCTTGCTTCCATTATGTTATTTTTCGAAGAAAGGGCTTTGACGAAAAAAGGAATAGGGACATGTTTAAATAACAGGAATACGAATAAGGAACAATTAGGTTGTGCATATGATAGATGATCGTTTCTAACCTATATTATATTGAAACTGTATAATTAATCAGGTTATTAATACTTTGCAATCATATGCACAAAGTATTAGTTCCTTATTTTTATTTGTTATTCCTGTTTTTAACCCAGAAAGCTGTCAGGTCGTAGCCCGTCTCAAGGCCCAAGAAGCGGAGCCACCAATACAAGGCTCGCACATATCCTAGAGATCTTCCATAATTTGTTACAAACGTCGCAATTTTCTGTTTCGGTATAGTTCTTGTATTAATAATTTTCCAGCTGAATATTTTGAACATGGCATCTATACATTTGGAAAATGGATGGTGGAGGTTGTTAAGGTAGGGTCTCCACTTCCACTTCCTTTAAAATAAATGTTCCGCCAGATTGAAATGATTAAAGCGTTTATTACCTATTAGTTATTACAAGGGTACCGGGGAGAAGCCCCAAGGCAGCTGGTAACTTGATGAAAGTTCGGACGAGAGCGGGACGTAAGAAGAAGAGAGAGGCTCCGGCTTTTCTCGAGCCTTTTATCCTAGACTCCCGATCGTGGTAGCTCGCCGGTGGCACCTAGAAGTCCGCTCCAGGGGTAGCACGGCAGCCTTGGTCGGTCTCCGACTCCCGGCGATCGGGCGAAGCTCCTATCGCAAGCACAAGTGCGTCTCTCGTGTCACCACCCATCGTGGTGGTTCGCTGCTGGCGCAAAGGTGTTGGCGCGTGACAATTTGCGTTAGCTGTACTCGGTTCTCGGATGGAGCTGCTGTTTGACTCGGAGACGGTGTGACTCCACAGGAGCCTCCACATACATAAGGAATAGCGAAGAAGCTAGTATGAATATGCAAATAGTAGTTTTTGTATCTAGGGCGTGAAATGGAATTTTACGCCTCGAGTGATGATTGCCACGCACTCGGGCCTGCTCTGCAGGCCCGAGTGTCACGCGATCATCACGAGGGCGTAAAACTTACGCCCGAGTTGCAAACAATATTTTTTGATGCAGTGGGCGTAAAATGCCTATTCATATTGCATCGCGCAGTTATAAAAAGGCAAAGTCTGCCATTGAGCAAGATATGGATTTACGAAGAAGCAGGAGGGAGGGGGAGCAGGTCCAGGACTGTAGGCGGAGCCCCCCCCCCCTCCAAAAGGAAAAATTAAAGCTAAATTTTTTAATTAAAAAAAAAAAAATTAAAGATAGTAATACAGTTGGACCACTTGCCCTTTTCGACTTTCGCTGTATTTGTTGATATTTACGATAGCGCATTATTTAAAATATTTATTTATTCATTGTTTTATTTCATAGATTTTGACGTTTTTGTGATTTGTAGAATGACTTTTGTAGGAAAAAATATAACAAAAAGTTCTTTTTTTTTAATGCAACATCATTTTTTTTAATTAAATATTATTTTTACAAACAATGTAAATTTCTCATTTTATGCTCCCGGATGTGTGAAACTGTCGTTTTTCGCCCACCTAACCTAATATTATTTTACGCCCACTGCATCAAAAACAATGTATTTTTGTTTGCTGTTCCTCGCTGTTCCTCGCTGTTCCTCGCTGTTCCTCGCTGTTCCTCGCTTGCTCCTCGCTGTTCCTCGTTGTTCCTCGCGTTCCTCCTTTTCTTTTTTAAGTGCAAAATTATACCAGTCCTCAATCCGAATTAATCCGAGTATCTGACTGTCTACCCTGTTAAAAATGATCATGTGAAACTCCAGATTGACAATTATCGAATCTACAAAAGCAAAAGTATTATATTTATAGCCCTTGATCCAAATAAAAATTGCTTGAAAATCAAATCAATAATGCTTGGACCGCTCAAAATTGTATTTGTGTTTTTTTTTTCTCGTCTATGAGGTAGCACATTTGGAAGCACATATGAAGTATAATTATATTACATATAATTATGTCATGAATGTTTGTGGGAAAACCGCAAAATTTCATATTGGCGATCGCGTTTTTTTGCTGGTCTCACTACGATAGCAGCCAGTAGTTACAGACGGGAAATGCTTGTTATTTTAGTCGGAGCAATAGGTGTTTTCATTCATCGGATATATTCTCCTTCCAGGCCCTTTGAAGTAGCATTTTCGGATGTCCCCTATCCCGCTGTTTTGAAGATCTCCGTAACGCAACGCACTTATCTAAATAGAACGATTCCATCAATTTTCATACTACCCAAAAGAGTTATCAGGCTTTCCAAAATTTGTCCTAGCTCCGAAAACTACCCTTTTATTCTATTAGTTTTCTATTTTGTTTCTCTCTTCAGGAGTTGTATAGCCTGTTCCAGTTTCCAAACATTGATTCAAGCACAGATGGTTCCTTCATGGACCCAATCATCAAATTAGACACTTTTAGTTTTACAGTTACATATTTCTTATTTTTAAACGTAATCACACTTTTTATTATTGCAAGCAACTAATATGTTTCAATATTCGCGCTTTATATTCCAGCGAGTGACGATTGACGAATCATATAACGAGTAATAGTGACGTGTAAAAACGACGACGTGTATAACGTCACAATATAAAAATGAGGCGACCAATGAGAAAGGTGTATTAAATGCTTCACAACATGTAGCTATGCCTATTAGGCCATCACATTTTTAAGGCACACAACATACAAGACAAGAAAAAAATACTGTAAATTTCTAATTAATTTAAATGTGATTAATTATATTAGTACCAGAATTACTTTTCTCTTTCGGAGAGAAAAACTAACTAGATGCGCTGTTCTGGAAATAAAACTAAAATTTGCGGTGATAGATATCATTTCGAATAGCAGTTACGAATAGATTTGAGAAAGATTTTGAAGATTAGAAAATGTTAAAGGTAGAAAATCAAAAATGTCGACATTGTACTGGTTTTGTCCAAGTTGGTCCGATTGTCGTGTGGTTTACCGTTTACATTATCCTTTCCATTTCAATTGATGCCACCAATGAGGTTTCTTGAAAGTTTTGTTCTATTGGCCAAGTGCGGCGCTCTTTACGTGAATCTGCTTTTTACTCCTCCCGCTTTTCTTGAAAATCCCTCTTCCTCGTTTGTAACTTTGTGTATACTCGCTTTCATGCGATTCTCCTTACATTTACAATATTATTTTATAACTCTTTTCAGTTCTAGCAGAATTTCATAACTTATACGGCATGTGAGAATTATTCAACACGTGGAAGGCTTTTAAAAATAAAGTATTTTGCAGAGCCTAAAAAATAGGTTCTATTGCAATTAATGCTTATTTTTTCTAAAATTTTATGTAAGAAATCAACTGGACGTTGCAATTGTTTCTTCATCTTAAAAAGCATGTAGTTTCAACTATAACTTATTTATTTATACTTTTTTAGTAAAAATATATACCGTTTAAGGTAAAGCACCATTATACAAGTAAACATTTCTTCTATTTTGGAGAACCTTTTACCTCTTGAACTTTTTATTATTGCAGACAAAAAAATGCCTTATGACAAGAAAACAGATTTAGAAAAACAGGCATGGGCTTGGACATTAAACACAACTCCAAATGAAATTACTAGAAGTCATCTTGAGTGTGCGTATCGCATAGGTTCTGTTGTTAAAAAGTGTACAAAATGCAAGTAAGAAAAGAGACAAACAATTTAAAGCGATATCTTTATTTTTTATTTAAACATATATTAAAAAATAATTACAACGTTATTGCAGAAAAAATTGTTCAAGTAATCCAAGATGTTTAACTGGATTAGGGGAGGAATTTTATATCAAATCCCAACCTGTAAAAGTAGCAACACTAGAAAGTTCTTTAAGGGAATTACGAGATCTCTCAGAGTATGTTGGATTAATGAATCTTGGTGCAACATGTTATGTTAACAGTTTAATTCAAGTATGGTTTCACAATGAAGATATGAGGTAAGTATTTCTAAATATTTCAGAAGCAGTTTCAATCATTTTAAAAATTACAAATTCTTTTTCAGAAAAATAATTTATAAATGGAACATTGAAGATGATCCGGATGAAAAGCAAAAAATGAGACAAGAGAACGATGAATCTTATACCCCAGGAACTGCAGTTGGACAGTTACAATATATTTTTGCAATGATGCAATTTGGAAATCATAAATATTTAGATCCAATTAATTTGGCATCTGCATTAGGTTTAGATTTAACAACTCAACAAGATGCTCAAGAGTTTTCCAAGCTCCTATTATGTCATATAGAAGGAAAGTTTCAACAAAATACTGAATTAACAAATATGTTACAAAAATTAACACAAGGACGTTACAGCTACATAAATTGGTAAGCCTTTTTCGTTAAAGTTTTAACAATTTTAAAATCACTTTCTTAAGTTGGATTTCCTTTAGTTGTAAAACTTGTGGTACCGAACATAAAACATCAACAACGTTTTATGAGTTGGATTTGCAGTTAGCTCCAACTTTAAATAAGGCCATTGATCAATATTTAATAGAGGAGCAGTTAACAGGTATAAATCAGTATCACTGTACAACATGCAATGATAAACAAGATGCAACAAGATTTATACGATTAGACTCTTTACCTGATACATTAAATATTCAACTGTTAAGATTCGTATTTCAAAGGTAAAAAATGTTTATTAATTTACTATCTCTTCATATTCACTTTACTGATATTTCTATTACTGTAGAGACTCAGGTTGTAAAAAAAAATTATCTACATCAATACAATTTCCTGAAGAATTGGACATGTCTGAGTATTTGCGTTGTTCTCCATTCACTCAAATGTTTACTTTAGTGGCAGCTTTGAATCATAAAGGAGGGTCAGCTCATTCGGGACATTTTAGTGCAAACATTCGAAATTCTTCTGGAGAGTGGTTTGAATTCAGCGACGATAAAGTGGAAAAAATGCAAAGTAATCGAACTGAAGATGATACTATTCAAGGTACCATAAAAATCATCAAACCTAAGCCAATAATCAGATTGAAATTATATTTTATTATAATGTATTCCATTAATTGTTTTAATTTAAGAAAATGGAAAAGGTGGTAAACGAGGTCGAATTCCAAAAGGATTTTTTTCTTCTAACACTGCTTATATGTTGGTGTATAAAAGAACTACTTCTTATGCAGATACAAAAAAATCTAATTTAAAAAAAGTTAATACTACAGTAAATCACATTGTTGATTTACAAAATCCATCAGTAACTTTGATACGTGACTCAGTGAATATAGCTTTAAAAGGAAAAAGATTACTGAAGGAAAATCATAGTGACACTGAACTGAATGTAGTAGAAAAAAAAACTAAATTTGAAAATCATTTTGCTAATAAAGAGAATTCAAAGAATGGATCTCATAATATTCATAAATTTAATATTTTTAATGGAGAAGTAAATTTGGATAAAAAGCAAGGTATCATAGAAACTGTAAAGGATGTAAAAGATAAGGTTGATTTTACAACAATGAGCTGTGGAGCAAGAGATGCTTACGAAGATGTATGTATATTGAATTTCTACTTATCTACTTTTTTAATTTTTTTATTTGAATATTCGTAAATGCTATTTTTGTACAGAAAACTGTAAAACGAATTTTTTATAGTATCTTGTGTTAACAATATGAATGTTATTCTATAGTTAATAAAAGTTATAGTTTTAATTTTTTACCAAACCTTTCTAGAATGAATTTGAAAAATGGGGTTTAAGCTCTAAAATGAGATTGTTGGTACGACGAGACAATCAAGCTCATGAATTAAGTTTATTGGCACAACAGCAAGGAAAGGTTAAAAAATCATATGAAAAATTATTTATAAATAGATAAGAACAATTTTAAACTATTCCAATGTTTATTTTAGCAAAAAGAATTGGAAGAGCAAAACGAAAAACGTCAACTAGTGATTGACTTCTATAGTTCGATACCGACTGCAAGTTGTAACGAATATCGTTGGATTCCCACTGAGTGGCTTCTAATTTGGATGAAAGGAACACGAAAGATAGATCGTGATACACGAAAAACTATTCCATCAATTGATTGTTCCAGTTTGATGTGTCCTCATACAAAATTAGACCCATCAAAATCAAACAAAGCTAAATATGTACCAGTATCTGCAGCAAATTTACTTTATTCAAAATACGGCGGTATTAACGAATTGACGCAAGATTCTTTATGTGAATTTTGTGTAAAGAAACACTGTGAAAAGTTACGGTTTAAAGAAAATTTAGAAAAAGACTATAAGGAAGTTCATGAAATTCTAAAAAATATGAAGTTATTGTAAGATATTTTTATTTTATTTCATTAATATGGTACATTCTTAAAATCTAACTGAGTAACTAAAATTTTTTATTAGGCCTGTAAACTGTGATTGTTACATTGTTGGCACAGAATCTTTACGTCATTGGAAAAGATTAGCAATGAAAGATTTTCTGCATGGTGCTGATAATAATCAGTCGGAAGAAACTGATGAAGAAGAAAATTGGAATTTTAATGAAGACTTGCTATGTGAACACAATTCTCTTCGTACTCTAGATTCAAAAAGGAAAATTGTGAACCTCGAAGCTTGGGCAATATTAAAAAAGTATTTTCCAAATTGCAAAGAATATCGATCTGAAGCAGGAGTATGTTCTATTTGTGAGGTAAATAAAAATTGTTTTAGTTGCAATTTTGTATGTTAAACAAAAATGAAGAGTACTGCTGCTCTGCAAAATTATTTCTTTGTTATATACTTTTATACAAAGCAGTTTATAGTGTTCTCTAGATTAATGCAAAAAAAAGTTTGCCTAATCTTTTTAAATGTTTAAAGTAATACATTATATTTCAAAGTAGAGTTTTGGCTGAAGTAGCATTATATTTTATTTAATTGTTTAATTTTTCAAATATAGAAAAATGCGGAATTAGCCAAGAAGACAAAAGAGTCAGATAAAGTAAATGCAAAACAACAAAAGGATCAGTTAAGTGATTTGTATTATGAGAAATGTCGAAACAAAATTGTAGAACTATTAAAACCTAATGAAGCTTGTTACATAGTTGAAAGGGGATTTCTGGATATTTGGCGTCTATTTATCAGGTAAGAGAATTTGTGATTTTTGAAAAGTGCAAATTTTCATTAATTTTTTCAAAATGTTTCGATTTCTGCACGTTCCTTTAAATGACTCTGCATTACTGTAAATTTGATTTTGTAGACATCTGAAGAGTAGATTAATCCCAAGGTCCTATCATGTAATAGTATATTACGTAACAAGGGAGGTAAAATGGGAATAGTCTCAGATCGCACGTAAATTGGCACCCGAGCCGAAGGCGAGGGTGACAAACATGCGATCTGAGGCATTCTTTTTTACTTACCATATTACGTACACTATTTTTCGGTCTAGCGAGGCCGAAATCGTAACCTTTCGATCGGACGTTGGGAGGAAAGGTTTAAAAATTTATTTTTCGGCAAATGTGCTATAATTTGCTACATAATCTAGCGTGCACCTATTCAACATTTTATAGCACGAGGGCTGAAAATTCGCATGAAAGTTGCTATTTTGAGGTTAGAATAGTTATGATGTTGCGTCCGCAAAAGTTAAAATTTCGTATTAGATTAACTGTAAAAGGAGATCAAATAAGAATGGTCCGAGGCCTAGAAAAATAGTTCAAAGTCCCATCGCAATTCTATCTAAAGAATACAAAAGTATCGGAATCCTCCAAGTTGAAGGAAAGGTGATGTAAAGGTTCGCATCAACGATTTTTTTTTCTAAGCAAAAAAGAAAAGTAGTCCGATTACGGGGTTCATGGAAGAAGTTAACAGAAATACGGTCCAATGAAATGGTCAGTCGGCAGAAGATAAGGCAAACTAATTGAAACTGCCTAACGACTTGGCAGCAAATGATACATCGACCCTTGGAAAAGACCTTGTGTTAATAACGTTCGCGTTCTACGAGTGCACATCAACAAAATGCAATTTTCTCTTCGCTCCCCCATCTCCCGTCTAGAATTTCTCCTTCCTTCCTTCCTTCTTTTGATTTTCCTAGTCTTTTGCAAGTGATTTACTATCCTCCGATAATTAGTATTTTAGCCTTTAATAATTTTCAATCTTTATTTGCTATTTCTATTTTTTTTACTTTTATGCAAAAATACTTTTTCCGCCGGTCCATCTGCATAAACTGATAAATTTACGTCTTAATTTTCTTCTAAATTATTCAAGCCTTTCAGATTTTAGTGCGCTGAGAGAAATTATATAATAAAAATTATAATATTTGTAATAAAAATTACTAAGTAACTTTGCAATCGGAACCTATACTTGATTTTAAAGAAAAATTGCTATGTCACTTAGTACATTTTATTTTAATAAATTTTACTAAGGCTCATAGTAATATTTAATTGATGTGTAATAAATATAAAAAGCGAGAAACCCCACTTTTTTTTTTTTTCTTAGAAAGGTGTCGTGTTGCAGACCATTTCCTCGGTACATGAAAAATCCACCGTTTTACGGGCCTTCGTATATTTCTTACAAAAAAAAAAACGCATCAGCGGGGATTCGAACCTGAGTCCACTTGAGCAGTGTCGCTCTAGTGCCTAAGCAGAGAGACCATTGGTGCCTTAGACCATTAGACCTCCGACTGTATTTAGTAATTTATATATAATTACAATTTTATATTAGTATTAATAATTAATTTAAAAAAATTAATTATTATTTCTGTAAATTATAAGGATAAACAAAAATTGACCGGCAAGGCGTTTATGATCGGAACTGCCAGCGAATTAGAAATAATAGCGCACGCTATTTGAGCCTATAATTCGACTATGCAGTCGCTGCAGCGCCGCGAGCAACAAGTTCGGTGGATATTGTAAGAACCTTAACAAATTTTAGTATGTAACATAGCAAAACTCATAGATATTAATGATTAGAGTACATTTTGTAAAGTTACTTAGTAAAGTAAGGTAAAGCATCCAAAACCGGGACACTTTCAGACTAGTAAATATCAAACGACGAGTACAGAATGAAGAAACAAATTGCTTGGAAAGTTCTTAGTGTAATCATTAATTTATCATCTATTTTGCGGATTTATATAAAAAGTAACTTATTTTCAGGCTCTTTTATAAGGAGTTGGAATTAATTCGTAGCGTTTTTTTGCAAAGTTTCGTGGTTTATTATAAAAGTATCATTACAGTAGCGTTATTCAAAGCATTGTCCATCGTTATCCACTATTTTTTGCCATCTTTCTGGCAAAGCACGGATACCGCGTCGAAAAAATTCGAGATACTCGTCGAAAAACTTTTTCGGCTGTCCGGGACGTTCCTTGTCTTCCAAGTCGAAATTTCCATTTTTGAACTGCGCAAACCATTTTCTGCAAGTTTGCTCAGCCAAAGCATGTTCACCGTAAACATGCACTAAAATACGATAACTTTACGCGGCACTTTTCTTCATGTTGAAGTAATGAAGTAACACTCCCCGCAAAAACAATATTTCAGGCACGAACTTCGACATGTTTGATACTGCACAACAAATGCTACAGACACAATAACGAAATGTCATATAGTGGTAAAGATGCGCTATATCAGTAGCTTCCCGGAGAATATTTACTTTTGTGTGTGTGACTATGAATAGTTAACTAACGCCATCTTTTGTAAAACGCTACGAATTAATTCCAACACCTTATATATTAAATAAACAACTTCTAAGAAGTATGTATACGGTTCCTAAAGTTGGACACTATGTCGAGCTGGGACCGAAACGTGGACAGTACCGAACCCCTAAAGATGGACAATCTCTATTTCAAAATCAACTGTAACATAACCTCAGAAATGTTTCAAACTTATTTAAATTTAATTCAATGAGTAATTTCATAAAATATCGATGTGACCGTATATCTAATAGGACAAATAATGCCGACAAAGAATATTTTTTACCGCTTTAATCTTTTATTATACTTATTTTTTATTGTTTAGATTTTGGGTACTTTACCTTATATTGAGGTGCTAACAAAATTTAAATTATTTTTAATAAAATATATATACTTACTGTAAAAATACTACTAGTTCAAATTTTTGCTATATTACATAACAATTTTTCTTCAGCATAACATTATTTATATGAAAATAAAATAAAAATTATTGAAACTATTGTGAAATAGGCTATATAGTGTCAATATAAGTCCAGCTTCTCATGTTACTGAGTAATTATTTCTACGATTGTAATAATTTTTATTAAGTATTTCTCTCAGTATACATTATTCTTGAAGCTACCGACTACTTAACGAAAAATGCATTATAAAAGCTCAATTTTTTCAAAGACTCACACTACTTTGGAAAAGAATAAACTAACGTTTTCTCAAGAGAAACGACTTTCCGCAATTTCTAAAAACAATCAGTTGATGTAATTTACTCTTTAAAAAGAACGTTAATCTACAATAAGGGAAATAATTTATTAAAATTTTATTATTAAAAAACTAATATTTACGTGTTACTAAATAAATGCACCAAAGCTTTTTTTCATTATTCCCTATAAGACAATGAAAACACCGCGTCAGTCGAATTTCTTGCGTCCAAAAAACTAGGCCTGCTGAAGAAAGTGATAACCATGCCGCTCTCATGTGATAATCGGAACAAAAAAATTTGCCTTTTACTTATTACATTTTAATCTACAAATGTTGATTCTTTTTGTTTCTGACAAGAGTTGCAGGCAAAAATCAGTTTTTAAAAAGATTTTTCATTATAAAGGCTTTTTAATTGCTTCCTTTTAGATGCATGAAAAGAATATGAGAATATATTATTTTTTAATTAAAAATATAAAAATCGTTTGGTTAAAGAAATGAAAGAGATTTAATCTGAATGTTTGTTGTTCAGCTGTGAGTACGTTTCACAGACTGTCAGCTAAATCAGGATCAAGTCTTTGCCTGGATTACACGTACGTCATGTTACACATTATTTTGCGAAGGCTAGCCTTTAATTCCCCTCAAGTAAGATTGCATTAACTTCTGCGCAATTTTATTCATTATGTATTCTCTCATTTTACTTTTTCTTTTATGTGCTAAGCTATTTATGATTCTGATTATATAATCCGCTTGTCAAACCCTTTTCACCTCCAAATATGTCTTTAGAAAACCTACACTTTCAACTTAGAACTCCTTTGAATATTTACCTTTTAAAGTAGCAGGATTTCCAAAATTGCTGGAAAATATAATATTCATTAATATTGATCGTTCCAGATAAATAGAAACCAATCAAATTACTTTGTTTTGTCCAGTTACAAATCAAAACAACATAACCACAATTTCTTCTAATTTTTAATTTGAAGCAGTTAAAAAAAAATCGCCAAACCAGTTTTAATAGAAATTAGTGCCAGTCTATTTTATAATATAGAAACATATAAAGATATAAAGGCCCCTTTGTTTACAATAGAAGTATAAACTCCTTTTTTGGAAATATTTTAAAATGTATTATCATAAAATGTGAACAAATTTTTACTTAAAACACGCCACGTTACCATTTGTTAAGATTTTAGTTAATAGTTTATTAAACATAATTGAATGTAAAAATGTAAGAAATTTAAAAAATGCGGCAACCAAAAGATTGGTAAGCTACACTGTAAAAAATCCCAAATGAAAATTACAATAGCGTTAGCGATTTTACGCTAGTGCTAGTAATTTTACGGTGTGAATTACAACGATAAATTACGTAAAAATACAATGTGCTAGTACTTTTACGTTGACAGTAGCAATTTTACTACCACAATTTTATTTTCGCTACAGTTAATGTAGGTCGCATTATTACCCACATTCAATGTTGCGATTTTACTAGTATAATGACGGCGAAATTTACGTCTTTGCTAGTAAATTCACGTTCTAACAAGTAATAGTACAAGTACGATTGAAATTTTTCTACCACAAAAAATCCCTTCGAGCGCCCATGCTCCAGGCTCTACTGCCTGGGCAACGAACACTTTGATTTGGGAATTCCTCACGTCTAGACGTCGAGAGTCCACACGCTAAGAGTCACCTCTTAAGTTAAAGTTTACTAAATTAATTATTTAAACATTGAAAATTATGTGCAGGCTATTTATTATTTTATTAATTATTATTTAAAATATTAAACAACAATGTTGAATATAATCAAATTATATTTTAATAAAACTTTGGTTAGAAAATATTAGTTTTTCATTCTTAATTATAAAATAAAGTTATTTTTATATGCAATTTGATTTAGTTTTTACTAAATTATTCTTCCCACAAATTGCCATTCATGTAGTACAATCACAAATTATCTAGCATTTGCAATTATCACAGTAATTTTAAAATGATTCGCATTTATAACCTTAAACCTCGGCTGTACTGCCAACTGCGAAATGCTTCATCGGTCAGTATTTATGCTTATACGAGTGGTACTTCTACTCTTGTGGTAGTAAAATTGCGAAAGGTAATAGTAAAGTCGCTACATTCAAAGTAGGTCGCTTGATTACCCACATTAAGTGTAGTAATTTTACAAAAGGGATTTTTTACAGTGTAGCTTCCTTAAATAAAATTGTTTTTTTGCCATTCTGTGCGTAAAATTAAAGTGTAAAGATGTTTTAAAGCCTCTGTCTAATGTGTAAATTTTACTATACACACAGAATATTAATTTACCCAAAATGTGTAAATTAAAAATTTAAAGTTACTGAGTACTGTCGAGTTTCTGATTGCTGAGCTTTCTTTGGACTCACACAGAGGTCGCAATGTAGTAAAATTTATAAAATAAGTGTTAATTTTATTTGTTTTTTTTTTTTTTTTTTTTTTTTCACCTCAATTTTTTTATAAAGACTATTATGTCAGTTATTTTTTGTGGTGGGAGGGAGTCCCGGTGGGGGTTTCACCCCCTGCACCCCGGTCTTCATACACCCATTCTCAGGTAGAAAATAAACCAACGAAAATGACCTATCCCATGTGAAAATATTTTATACAATTTCTTCTCTTAAAAAAGTGATGACCGGTTGAAAGCCTCGAAAACGTAAACTTGATTGATTCGTACTTACATTCCGGAATGGCGCTGAAATTCAAAATTTCTAACCTCAAAAATGAACCCGGAATAAACAGTAAAGAAAGGAACTTGTGTGCGTTCAATTTTGCTCGTATATTAAAAAAAGTAATGGTTTTTGTTTTGAAGTGTTTAAATAATTCATGAATGTAATTGGTCGAAAAATTTCGGAATGCGTTTTCTTTTGACACCAAAGTTCAATTCTTAATGATTTGAGTTTTCCATTAAACAATTTAATGAAATAAGTATTGTATTAAACTTTTTTAACTGTAGTTTTTATTAACTAAATTTGTTGAAAAATTAAATATCGCTACGATATTATTTTAACTAAAAAATCAGTATGTATTATTTAGAAGAACTGGTTAGAAAAAAAAAACAGCGTAAAGAAAATATTAAGCGCGCAAAGCGCGCTGGATTTTACTAGTATATACAAATTTTATACAGTCACTGCATACACTTTGTATTAAAAAAATGATTCGATATAATGTGGATACAATTGTATACAACTGTGAAGTATTGCACAGATTCTGCGTATATAAAATTATTTAGCAATATGACTATGTTGAATAATTATATACAACTAGACATTTTGCATAAAAAATAATTTTGTATAATCATATACTAATATATGTAACTGTAAACAGTAGTATAGATTTTTTATAAAAAATTATTTTGTATGAAAAATATTTGTACAGAATTATTATACACAGTTGTATACAATTGCTCAGTTTAATCATTGCACGAATAATTTTATATACAAAATCTGTATAATTTTTTATAGTCGCTTACAATTGTATACACATTGTATAGAATCATTTTTGGATAGAAACTGTATACATATATGTTGACTGTATACAATATATACACTGTTCAAAAAATGTACTTGAAATTTAATGTAAAATTACTGGAAGTAAATTTCTTTTCGAAACATTAATGAGAATGAACATTAAGTTTTTGTGAATGTACTTTTAATTTAATGTACGCATACATTAAATATGAGGAATACATGCTTTAAAGTAATAGTCATGTGTGTTTCTAATTTTTAATGTACTATTAATGAAGTTATAATATAATTTTTTCAAGAAAATGCATTAAATTTTTGGCACATGCACCTTAACTTTACATGCATGTACCAAGTACATTAAATTTTAATGCAAATGTGGTTGAATTGTACATTAAATTTACTTAATTACTTTAATTACTTTAATTAATTTACTTAATTGATTTAATTGTTTATTTACGAGAAAAATTATAAAAACTTTTTGACCTATTCTATGAGTAAAGACTAAAACATACGCTTTTTACTTCATAAAGAGAAAAGGTTTTTCATAATTGTTGAAAAAAATTATTCCATGCTTTTACTCTTTTGGAAAAAAAGTAAAGTGAATGTTTTCAACATTTAAATATTAAATCTAAAGAATTCATTTTTTGATAAAGAGTAAATTATACGATTCAAACTTTGTAAAGAGAAACAACTTTTCTTAATTAAATTAAACTATTTTACAAGTTCTTAATGTTATCGTTAATATTGGAATGGAAGGTAGGTTAATAATAATTAAATAACAAATATTCTTTATATACTATTTGACTTTATTATCATCTATTTTGCTGATCTATGTAAAAATAAGTTATTTTTATGCTTTTCTATATTAAATAAATAAGTTTGAAAAAATATGTTCATGGTTTCTAAAGTTATTATATATTCTATGTCGGTCTCTTTCCACTTGAAAACGTATGTCCCGTTTATGACCTTACCGTACAATTGATAAAACATGTGTTTTTCTCTTTTATAAAGTAAAAAAATTGTCGTTTTACTCTAAATTTGTCCTGATTTTACTCTTTAGGATGTGGAGTATATAGTAAGACTACTAACTTTCCCCACATCAATTACAAAAAATAGCGTAAGCTGTACGGGCGCTTCTTCTCTCACTCTCTTCGCCAATTCATGTGTTTTAGCAACTTTACTCGATCTCTTTTATTAAAGACTCATTGCGCTGACTTGTGCGTAAAGTAAACATTATGCCATTGTAGCTTAATATACACGGTAAAAAATAGTACAATCAATACAGCAACGTAAGGTTTGCTAAATTGATTTAATTGAAAATGTTGTATATTTAACCAATAAGTTCGCTACAATTATTATATTTTATTTTTTAGAAGTTTTTACTTTCAATCTAGCAACCTGAAAATTGCTGCATAAATATTACTTAAATCGCTGTTATAATTTAAATTAGTCTTTAAAACAGCTAATTTTCATTTGTTATTTGTTATTTCACCTATGTTTATTGCTGTGTTGGCAACTTTACGAATTTACATTAGCGATGCGCTGTTGTCATACATACCGTGTTTGATTGTCGGCCTAAAATAGATGAGTTTGCTCTATTGAGGTTACCGCAGACTATATTTTCAACTTTTATTACAAAATATAACTTTTGATAGTCATTTTTGTGCGTATGAAGTGAGTGAGACGAATAAATGGTCTTGTGTGTATGCACATTCGCTTCTTGATCCTTTGAAATTCTTATGTAATTATTTAAGAATGTTTTATAAATTTAATTACTTTGTAAATGTTTAAATGAATTCATTTATAATATGATTTAAGCTTGAAAATCTTTAAATCCCTAATAATCAATAAAAATATAGCTAAACACGATTCAATATTTTATTATTTATAAAATTTAAATATAAATAATATACTATTATTTATAAAAAAAATAGTCAAAATTACCAAATGAATAAATGAAAAATTCCCCTAAATAATTTTTTAGTCTATAAATTTGCTTTCTTGTAAATAATATATAATAAATAAACAACATTTTTTTAATTCTATTCTATATTTTTAATTTTGTAAAAAAAAAGAAAAGAAATAATTAACTATTTTACACAAGTGTTATAAAATGGATTTTACTAGCATTTTAGACAATTCGTCTTTGTCAAGTAAGACGATTTTCGCCTTGATTAAGCATTAGCATAAGTGATAGCTTAATATCATCAGTTACAGTCGACACCCTACTCCTTTGCTTTGGTTTAATCTTTTCAGTTACTTGCAAAAATTATGAAAATTGTTCTCGGGTTATTTATTTACTTATTACCAGTAAAAAGGTACAATTTGATTAGATTAGTAATAATTGCAGCTAATTACATTACAATAATAAGCCAGCAGAGGAATTTGTTCCTGCTGGCCTAGCTACTTAACTCTAATTATACACGGAGAGAATGATCCGATAAAAATTACCCTGAAAATAGCGGTAAAAATTACTAACTGATTAGTAAAGCTACGCCGCCACCATACGGTGATACTGTTTGCTAACGCTCGGTGCAAATTTTATTAACCTAGTTGGTAAATATTAATAAGAAGCAATACCAGATGCAAAACAAACGCGAACAAATGACGATCGCCTGCTACCGCAGCGCGCTTTGGCTAATTTTTACTATACGGTTGGTAAAAATTGTCCAATTTCTCATTAAAATTTATATTTTCCTATGTAATAAGTAATCATTTTCTTGTAATTTTTAATAAAGTTTTTATAAATATTACTAAATACGAAATTTACTAAACAGTATAGTAAAATTTAAATTTCGCATCGTATTTATTACATTTAAAGCAGTAAAAATTACTTAAAATTTAATAAAATTCGCCAGAAAATCGAGGCGTCCCAAGATTACGTGAAAAGTGTAGGTAATTTTTACCCAACTATTTTCTCCGTGTAAGTAAATTAAAATTAAATAATACATTGTATGTCACTCTTATATTTTAGTTACTAAGCAACTGAAATGAGTGTAACAAAACTGAATTCACATTTATATTCTCTCACTAATATCCAACTGAGTGTTTGTGGGGGTACATTCTATCATCCTAAAAGAAACAAATATATAAATTAATACGCTGTTATTATCTTCAAATGCACTCAGTACAATTATAAAAGCTCTCTTTTATAGAAAAGCCGTGACCAATTGATTAAGTAGTCTGAAGTACTAGCTTTTCTACATCTATCATATAAATGGTGGAAAAATGTACTAAAAAATCCGTTTTTTTCTCTACACAAGTTCAAGAATTACAGCAGAGCAGATTTTTTCTACACGTACATGTCAATACAGGGTGTCCAAAAAGTATCACGTGTATACGATTTTAGATAAAATATTTTTTAACCAAGGTTAATAGTAGTTTTCGATACTAGTGCATCAGGAGTGATTCACGCACTGCTTTACGCACGGAATTGCATAAAAGTACTTATTTCTATAGTGTCGGGAGATGTGTGTTTACTCTTCCATAATTTATCATTTATAAACTATGCATATATAATTGATACAAATGCCTATACCTATAACATTTTTTAATAATAGATTAACCGCGAATAATTAATTTTTCATTAAAAAAAAATTACTTTACTTTTTTAAAGAAGGTTTATACTTATCATTTATTTTAGCTAAAATCATTTATAAAACCAAATTTATGATCTAAAATGGTTATTATTTAATATTATATATAAATATACAATTTAATTGCTCCCAAAATGAACCTACATAGAACTTTTTAAGTTTATTTCTAAAAAACTCATTTGCCGTAACCTACAGGTCCTATAGAAGTATGGATTTTTATGCAAGTCCGTGCGTAAAGCAGTGCGTGAAACACAGTTGGGCAATCTTACACTTTAAAAATCAGCACTTTACGCCCTCGTTGCATAAAACATTGTTCGACACTTGTGTCAGAACTCGTGTGAATAATCATCCTCGCTTTGCTCGGGCGATATCCTCCCACTCGTCCGAGAATCACTCCTGACGCACTAGTATCGAAAACTACTATTATGAGTCTAGCCTTAAATTGTTCACAATTTATATTATTTTGGTCTCAAGAGTTGTAGGATTTGAAATTATTTGATTAAATAGATAAAATGTTTAAAAACTACTTAATTTTTTTCATTTTTATAAAATTTAACTATAAGAGTAAATGAAAAAATTTTATTCTTATATTTCGTAGATGATTTAAAAAATTTGAATGATTTTTTAATTTGACAATAGCGTACTATCGCAATTGAGCATCAATTCATCAACGTTCGCCATCGACTATACTTTCCTTTGTAAATTTGAAGTTACGATGTAACAACATATACTGCACACGTACTATTCAAATATGTATAAATGCTACACGTGCAAGCATATTGCATATAATGTATCTACAACTTAACTTCAAAATTGTGGAAGATTTATGGTACGGTTCTGTCTAAGTTTCATATAATTGGTCCACCCATGTCGAATGGTTCATGAACGATTCCAAGTATTGGAAATATGTGAGATAATTAAAGAATTAGATGAGTATTTTATATTGCAATATATTTATTTAAGTGAAGCGATATATGCAGCTCTTGCTTGTATAAATCAAAAACCAACTAACAGGCCACTTAAGGCACAGGCTCACGTAGTGCTCTCTTAACAAATATATAATATACGATAAGGCTTCTTAGTCGCAAAAGTAAAATATTTTAATATCGATAAAAAATATTAGAAATTAAGACAAAAGTAAACAATCTTGTGAGGAAACTAACGGTTGATTTACATAAACAGTGGTATTTATACATTAATTCTCTTTTAATTATTTCAAAATTCTAAACACGAAATCTCTTTAAAGATAACATTATTAATATAACAGTTTATTTTAAGAGTCGATGTTTATGTACTTTGGAATGTTATGTACTTTTTCTCTAAAATTATATTTTTATGGATTACTTTATGTTAAATTTTATAAATGGGCAGATTATATGACATTCTATTGTTTCTTTTAATTGTAGAGAAAGTGTTTCAGAAAAAAATTAAATTAAAGTTGGTTTTAAAATTAGTTTTGAAATTTGTCGGAAGAAAATGGATTGATAAAGAAAAAAATTATTCTAAAAATGATATATTTCGACTCGTTTAATATTTTATGAGCGATAAATTTCGAGAAGGGATTAAGTTAAATAAGAAAAATTGAAAAGTTTTGATTTGCGGAAAGAGCGCTATGCTCTTGAGTATCGCAACTTGCCCATTGGCTTTTGGCTGGAATATTATGAATTTTTGTAGTAACAGAAATTTGGAAAAAAGGTGAAAAAAATATGAAAAAGCGAAGAAAAAAAAGGAAGAAAAAAGGAATTCACAAGGCGTACTGTTCGCTTTAGCGAGCACTGATGATAGTTTTTGCTCGCTAAGATTTTTTGTCCCAGGCTTCTCCCTTCTTGAACGTTTTGCTACTGTTCGTATGCGGTGCTGCTCTATCCAGTCCTTCCTCTCATTCTCCTCCGCTTCTCACTCTCCTCGATCCACCCTCTCAGAGCGAATGATATATGGCTGCCCCCGGAGACACTGGTCGCCTCTCACTGCGAAAGAGGAAAAGGGGAAGAGAAAGAGGGACTGGCCTAGGGAAGTAGGGAGGGTGTTCAAAGTATATCGTCATTCTCTCTCGGAGAATTCCTTACATATTCGTTAGCCTCAATTTTTAAGAGCATTTAGATTCACCACCAATCTCTCAAATAACTCTTTTGCAGCAGTATTATTAGCTATAAATAAGGCTATATTGGCTGGATCGATTCTGCTGGAAAATGCTAAATCAAAGGAAGCTCTAAGCAAACACTCTCGTTCCCTTTAGCGACACAAGACAAATGTCATTGGGCGGGGATTTCTCCAGAAAGATGCATGCTCTATGGCTATAAATCAAGCTAGCTGATATTAAAAGACCGCTTATAAGCGAAAAGAAAAGATTTATTTGTTCAAGTGAGAATCCGGCGAATGCTGTACTTGCTATTACTTTCTTCTAAAAGAACAGCATTTCTTGTCGATTTCTCATAAATGTTATTTTTTCATTTTTCTCCATGTACGCATTAACGAACGGGAATGGTCGTTTGAATGCTGAAAAAATTAACTGTTAAGGACGCTTCGATGCAATCGAGCGTAAAAAGGGGTATGTTTCCTAGCACAGAAGAGTCGCAGTTGAGGAAGCATTTCCGAGGACCGAGGACAGTAGCGTGTTAGTCGAAGCGTCCATGTTAAAAATGTTTACTTCCCCCTCTGGCGTCGTCACTGAATGCACATTAATTATGAGGCTTGTTCAAATACACGCGAGAACAGAGAAATGTCGTCGGCCCCCTTATTACGAATGAAACGAACCTTGTCACTTTTACACTTTTCGCCTTTCTCTACCTCGCTTTTTTTCAACCCCTTTATGTCTCCCTCCTCTCCCGTCCTTTTTTCCTCTTTTTTACTACTTTACCAATGCTTTTCATTTTATTGCTTGTATTTTACTTCATCGTGTACCTTGCAATTCTTCTAAAAACCTTAAAAAAGAGAAGAAATCCGCTTATCCGAAAAATATTATCGTTGAGATGATAAATTTTCCTTCATCATTGGCTGCATAGAGATATATTCACATTTAAGCATGTGATACGTTATTATCTGTCTGTTGATGTTCGATGGTCTGGGATAGGGTGCGTCCGTCAAAGGAAGAAAGGACATCGCAAGGGAGAAGAAAAAGGGGAGGGATAGTCGATCGGCCCCTCTTTGCTATACGTGAAAAATGATGCGTTCCCAAAGCCACACATCGCTTAAATGGATCTTATACTCGTTCGTTCGCTGAAAATCTTCGTCTCAGTTTGCCTCCTCACGACTTAACTCTAGCCCTCTGTACTTTAAGTAACTTTATCAAATATACTCTTTTCCCTCAGCGTCAAATGAAAATGGCCATCATTTTTTTATCATCCTCGGGGAAAATACAAATCTGCTCCAATCTCACGAAATCACCATTTCTTTCCTTTTTTAAGCACCCGTCATCTTAATACCTTGTCAGGAATACAAATCGGAACATTTTTAGAAAAACCTAACTTTATTATCAATTTCACTAAAAAAATTATTTTACCTTTTTGGTCTCACAAAAATTTATGCTTCTTTTTCAGATACGCAGAAAGTTTTTCTAAACCACCTCCAGGAAAAATTGAGAATTCCAAATTACTCTGTCAAAATCATCAGAGTTTTTTATATCAAGCTCAAAGCAACTGCACGAAAGAGTGAGTATTTTTTAATCTTTTCTTTTTCTCGTAAGTGTGTTTATTACAACTCCGCAGTACAGTCAGCTCTTTTTCTTGTACGCGCGTGAATATAATTATTAAGCCTAAACCCTACACCAATTTTGTATGTCGAGAGTTCGGGCTGAATTTTTCGTTAGATCTGATAAAATAAAAATGATTTAATATTTTTCTTTGAAATAAAAAACTTTTAAAGATACTCCAGTCGAAAGTAGCGTCTTTTACGCTGACCAAGAAAACCACTTAATTATAAAGTGAAAGTGCGCAAGTAACTGCGGCCGGCATACATGTGTACCTTCCAGATATGACCTACCAATGATAAATATGCCAAAATGTCAGAAACACTATTGTTAGGCTTAGGGTCGCTTCAACATTTCCGTATCTCTCGCTCCTACCTCCTTTACTTTCCTGATCCCTCCTCCACCACTTCGTCTCTCCAAAGCCTTGCATGCCACTGTTGATCCATTGTCCACTATCTACCTTATCATATACTACCTTATAAAAGTCAGATAACATAAAAAAGGAAAGCTTTTTAGTTTTTACAGATGCTCATGTACATCGTTTTATTTAACATTGCAGCCATTAATCATAATAACATATGCTATTTGTAACATAAACTGTGTGGTCAAGGCACATTCCCAATTTGATCGATAGGCGACGAGCGCTCCATTTTTCTGCATCTTTTATAAGAAATAATAGCGGTAGCCTTTTTATTGCGAAGAAGCAATTCTGTCAATTTAAAAAATTGAATTTTTGACAATGTTATTTCGACATTTATTATTCAAAAAGTTTACTAGGAGAAGTACAGTGAAAAATTCGACTCATCTCCTGATGCTCATAATAATCAGCATTTGGTTGTAAATGCAATTTTTAGATGCAGGATAATAGCTATAATTACATCGTGCCGACAATTCTCATAACAGATATTCATTTTTCTTTCGTTAAATTTTATTAACAAGATAATACAACGAACAATAATAATATTTCAATAATTGAGAAGGGTGAAAATCTAGCTATTGAAATGTTATATATTTAATAATAAACTATTATACTTATTATCATCATTAAAAAGAAACACCGTTGTTAACTGAATTGGGAGAATACTTTCTCAAAGAGGATTAAAGCCAAAAAATAATGATTAAGTACATTATCGAAAAAAGATGTAATTATCAATCGATTCTCTCCAAAATTTCATCAGATCCAAAAAAGAAAACAGTATTTACGAAAATTTTTTCTCTTTGAGAAAGCAAACGGTGTTAGAAAATACGGGGAATAATATTGACCTTTACTTATAAGTGTAAAGTATGCATCTAAATGATTTTAAAGAAAGAAAAAAAGAAACTATATCCGTTAGGAATAAAAAGAGGACAATATTGATTGAATACTTAAATAAAAAAAAATTGATATTTGGTAATTTTTTTCTTGTGCTTCCTTTTGTTCTATTATTTGTGCGTTAGGCAAATAAACCATGAGCTACGACATGTTAATCGGCTGTTTTTTGTTTTCCAAGTGAAGATTGGAGGGGAGCAGGTTGAATGGTGATTGTCGGGCCGTGCAGACAAATTCGCGAGCAGAGGGCGGAAAATTTAAATCAGCTTCAGAGCGTCACATTGCGCTAAACTGAGATTAATGATACTTTTAACTAATTAATAACAATCTTCGTTTCATTTTTAATTTCCTATTCTTTCGTCGTTATTTTGTTATAAGCCGAAGGATGTATTAAAAAAAAAAAGAAAAACAAATGCAAATAATTTTTTTAATATTTTATTTATAAATTACCTTCTTATGTGAATACTAAAATTTGGTAAAATAGATTAAAAATATTTTTTTTCTGCTCGTAAGAATAATTAGGAAGTAAAAGAAGGTGTTAAAAGTAAAAAGGGGAATGCATGCAAATATGGTAGAATCAAAGTAAAAAGTTGATCAAGCACAACACAAGTCAGAAGAAACTTTGTAATTTGCGGTATAATTAAGGGTGCCAAAGTAAAAAGCTTACCGCGCTTTACCGAGGACATTACATGGCAAATACTGAATTCCTTTAGCAACCCTCTTCAAATCCTTTAACATTCTAGCAATGTGCCATTTTCAACACCTTATATTAAAACTCGCTTGCTGACGATGACCTGTGAAATTTCATGCCTTACAAAAAAAGCTTACAAACTTCATCCTCAATATTAAATATTATAAATAAGTTAAAATATATATTAATATATTAATCTTTAGACGGAGGTGCTCCATATGCGGAGCAGATAATCCCTTATTGTTAATATATTCAAGTTTAGTTCATTCAGTTTGTTTCGTTCTGCGTCTTGTTGCAGATACAGTATCGTATCAGAAGACGAATGGCAAAAGTTAATGAATTATTATACTGTCGATCGTGCAATAAAAATGTTCAAAGGAGATGAGCCTGATCAATATTATACGGAGCCTGGTAAGTATTTACATGTTTTCTATAAATCATTTTAATTTAATAAAATAAAGAATCTTTACCCTTTTAAAAATCTCAAATTATGACTAGTAAAAGTGTTTTCGACGTAAAGTTGACTAATCTTTCGGAATATGATATTCAATTTTTCAAAAAATGCGCCTTCGACGAACTATTTAGGTTTTTTTTTTGCATAAATAACGCGAATTTTCAAACTTCTTTTTTTTATCGAATCTTCTATGATGAATTCTATGATCTTTTTTAAAATCAGGAATAAACAGTAATACGATAACGATCTATAACGCAAAACTCGTAAATAGACCAAAATAGACTTCAGTGAACGTTTATTAGAAAAGGATGTACTTTAAGAGAAAAAGTTATAGAATAAAAAGATCTTAGAATTCATCCTACAATACAATGGAATTTTCTTAGAATTTTTCGATGACTTTTTGAAATTTTTAAAAATTGGAAATTTGAAAAAACCGAAAAGTTGTCGAAAATTTCTGAAAAAATTCCAACGTGTTATTGCCACATGAAATTTGATAATTTTCAATGGCCTAACTTCATGATTAGGACCATTTGACGTGGTTTTCTTAGTTACAACAAGAATCCCTATTAGATTTCAATACGAAAACGTTCGACAAAAAAAGAAAGAAGTTTGAAAATTCACGTTATTTTTACAAAAAAAACTAAATAGTTCGTCGCAGGTGTATTTTTGGAAAAATTGAATATCATATTTTGAAAGATTAGTCAATTTTACGTCAAAAACGCTTTTTTTTTTAATTTCTGACAGTTTTTTTATCAGAAAGTACAGCCGTTGAAAACCGTGATAAAAAAATGTCATTTTGGGAATTAATGGGTTAAGAGAGAACAGATTAGTAAAATTGACTAAACGAGTAAATAAACTTTTCCTAAAAAGTATTTACTAATTTAATTAAGTAATAAATTTTGTTTAAAGAACCAGCCTGGTTTAAATTGAAAAAATACACTTTCCGATATAATAGCTATAAAAATTTTATTCACCATTTATACACTATTAGGATCTAAACAGTGCTCTTTATCTCTAGTGTAATTCCATAAAAAATATTTAAAATTTTTATTTATTCGTCCACTTGCCATAGCTCTTTTTTTCAGTACAATGACTTACACAGTCACCGGGCCAAAACGAAATTACTCTTCATAACCCGTACCTCAGACGTATAAAAAAATTATTTTAGACACTTTTGTGCAAAATATTAGGCAATTACTAATATTTTTTTCAATTTAACCCAAGCTGGCCCCTTAAATAGTTTTTTACGTAGTTGGAAAAGCTTAAAAAGCTTTTCCAACTACGTAATCAAATAATTTCAAATCCTACATGTCTTCAGAGCAGAATGACATAAATTATCAACAATTTAAGACCAGACTCACAAAAATCCATGCACCAATGGGACCGATAATTTAAGACAGATGAATGTTTTAGAGATAAGCATAGCGTAACACAAAATAAGTTTAGAATCTTCTACATATAGGCTCATTTTGTGAGCAATTAAATACACATTTTAACTTTGGTTTTATAAATGATTTTAACAACAAAAAATTTTTAGGTATAAATTTACTTAAGTAAAATTCAATATTTTTTACTGAAAGCCTTTAAGTAAATTTTACTGACAAAATTTTTGATGTGTGAAAAATTCGAAGGTACCTTGTATATTTTTACTAGGTTCTATTGTGATTTTTGAAAGGGATCTAACACATATTCCATAAAACTTATAGATAGATTCGCTCTAAAAATTGACATGCTACTCAATAAAGCTGGGATATAGTACCATTTACCTCCATTTTTACCGGTTAGTAAGCTAGGAAAATTAAAAAAAATATCTGTTGCTTGTAATTTAGAATAGTGATGAGAATTTAGTTTCATAACTATTATGTCTATAGTGAAAAATGCTTCCTTGAGGAGTTAGAAATTTATGATCATAGACGAAGTATAACTTGAACAAATATTAATTAAAAAAATATTAAATCTGAACTACTGGTGCTCCAAGGAAAGGAAAACCAAATTTTGACCGGTTGATCTCACAGAGAAAAAAATTTAGCTACTCTGAAAAAAGTTTAGCACACCTCACCTACTGCCACTTGATCGTCGGAAGCGCCACCTGCTCGGTACAGGTAGTGTCCCGAAAACGAACTTCTGATACTCATTGATTTGATTTAACTGATTTTTATTGGCATTCAAGTACATGACATAACCATATGGTCAGCTGTCTCTTGGTCCTTATTGCATTCACATAGAGCACTACCAATGCTATTAAATCTATGAAACGATTCTTTTAAGGAATTGTATTGTACTGTAGTTTTCCTGATTACTGATACTTATATTGCATGCACTCCCGATGCGTCGAATGACCGGAGTAGTTGGTATTTCGATTGATGGGTAGAATTGTATACTTAGCTCATATCTTAGAGAAAAATTTAAAAAAAAATTGTCAGTTGGACAAGCAATATTTTTTTATTTTACAAAGAAATGAACTAAGTACAATTCTATATTTGATTTGGAGTACATCTGCAAAATCTTATACTCTGTACAGTAATCCACGAAAAAAGCGAAGAATGCTGTCGAAGATATCAGTCGGTAAAACAAGGCTCCAACCTCTCGTTAAACAATTTTAAAATTTCAGACGTGCTCTTCTGTTTTATAAATGATATAAGTATTTACTGAAACTTGTACTATTAATTATAAAAAGATACGTTATGTTTCAGTGTGTTGTGAAGGGGCTACTTTTTTGAGAAAAATAAAAAATAGTTGTTGAAATTCTAATAGAAAATTTTTGGTTTATTTTCTAACAGAGCAATTGCTTGGTAGTGATCTGGCATTTGTATAGAAAGTACTTGAGCAGTAGAATGGGTGTATGGTTGTTGGCGCATATAGTAATTAAGCGTTATGAGTTTAAAAAGAGGAGTTGATCGAGTGTAATCTGATTTGAGTGACTTACGACGCGGAGGGAGGTTAAATTCAGTTAGGTAAACCCTCGTAAATATCGAGTTCTCTGAACTAGTAGCCGCTCGTTTTTCCAGGCTTGACTCCCTGTGGTTGTGCAGCACGCCTAGAGGCGCATAAATCATAAAAGGACGTTGTTGGTGCGTGGCCGACTGCTCAAGTAGTGGGCTTTCGATGTAGACTCGCTTTTGCAAAACATAACACACTGTACACCACCGTGGCCAAATTAATATTCAGACGGCTGCGCTCAGATTTAGAACGGAAATTTGCAGATTAGTTGCCGAGGCGCTGCATCCGCTGCTGAGCACCGATTGCTTCCTCACCCTTTCGCGGCCCCTCCTACATAGCCGTTTCCTTCTCCTTCTCTTAAACTCCTACCATTACTCTAGCAAGGCTAGCCACAAATTCGGACATTACCGGCCCGAAGCTCAAACCTATTTCTTATCATCCCAACAAGTGTGCTCGACACATTCTTAATATATGCCCCGACGCACAAACTTTATACGCTTAACCACCTTCGCCATTCGTCTCAATCTTTTTTTTTCCGAAAAACTAAATAAAATGAGCCATTGTACAACAAGTAGCAGTAAGACAGGCTTGTACTGTACAAAATATTGCCCTTAAAAATAGTCAGATTTTGTAGGAAAACTTTTATTTTCAATAAGCAAAGTAGGAATTTCTAAAGCTTGTGACAGCTTAAGCCATTAACGTCCAAAACAGAGAAATCGTAACTCTTTTTTCAACCGTATATAAATAGGATTAAAAAAAATGGGTATCGAAATTTTGCATTTTTTTGTAAACGTCGCCATATTGGATTTTTGAGTGAAAATTTCGCAATTCTGAGACCGGAAATGGAAAGTAGAGAAAAAAATACTTACGATAAAGTATGTTTGCTTTGAATATATCCGCAGGATATGTGATAGATTTACGGTTGAAAACAGAGTTACGATTTCTCTATTTTGGACGAATGGGTTAATGGGTTAATTTTCAAATTTTTACAAGTACATTATTTTTTAGTTTTATTTACAATTAAATTTTTTGATTTCATTAAGTCAAAATATATAAACAGACACTTAGTCGCTGCTTTGAATAGTAGAAACTCCATTCTCCAACTCTCATCATCCTGTGCAGTTGCTGCCCTTTGTAATTCAAAATTGAAAAATAATGATTATTGATGTTTTATTTTTTTATTTTAAAATTGTTTGGCAGTTACTTTGGGACATAAAGTTGATAATAATAATGTTTTTAAACGTTTTAATAACTATTTTCCAAGATTAATTAGCATAAACAATCTTAATTATTATTAATTTTATTACTAAGAAATTAAATGTAAGAACATTTTGAAAAAACAATGGAGATTGCAAAAATTTAAGGTTATCTGATGAAGCAGATTCTGAGAAAAAATAGGCTTTCTGCATAATGTGAAAGCTTAAAAAATGATGTTAGTAGCAGTTAGTACTGTTGGTAAATTTGAGCTGTATCTTCTCTCTATTTCTTCTACTTTATGAAAAATCTGAGTTTAACAACAAATTATACAAATTAATAAAAAAAACTTAAAGATCTTTAAAAAAATATAGATTTTAAAAATAAAGAATTAGGGAAGCGCATCATAAATGCCGCGTGTTCACTTCCAGAAGTTCTGAAACTCAAATTGTTTTAATAGTACACTCACTTTGGAAAGCATAGACTTGTAAGAAAATCTTTCCGAAGACTGTAGTAAATAAGCAGCAATCTGTTTGAAATTGTGTATTATTTTGACAGAAGCGGTTTATTACTTTGTCAAAAGAGTTTATTTTAAGGTTCAAAAATACCTATGAACAATTATTATTCATGATGCAAAGCTATGTATTCGGTTTAAGCAACTAAATTTAAAAAAATACCGTGTAATGTTACACCTGAAAGAACAAGATATTTTCTTTTGATCTACACATTTTGTGCTTTTCAATAAACTGTTATTACTTTCACAAATTTAACGTAAGCTCTAATTTCATAAAATTTTGCACAGCAAGCGGCTAAAATGGAGGCATAACATTTTTTAGATATCTCGCATGAACATAAATTTAAAAAAAATTGTTACCAGAGAACGATAAGTATAGATATACTTGTAAATATATTTTAAGGGATTATTCTCAAAGAATAAAATGCTTAAATAACTAATGCAATGGCAACTGTCTTAGGAAAACCACAACAAAGTTCAATTTAATCCGCTTACTTTGTCTGATACTATTCAAGATAAATTTCAGAATTCTGCTTAAGAGGCAGTGACAGAGAGAGAGTATTAAAAAATGTCTGCAAATTCTTAAAAGTACAATTATTTAAATTACATAAATTTACTTTTTAAAACTTTTAAGAAGCAATATTTAATTCCATGGCAACGATAAGCTATATTCGCCGGATAATGTAGGCTATATAACCTCATACGAGGTTAAACAACCTTTAAATAAAAAAAAATATATATATTCGCCGGATATTGTGTAGTTGAAAAATTCGGATAAGTACAGACGCAAGCCCATGTAAATTAAGTCTAAAGAAAACCATATTGACGTCGATAAAGTACGTACGACATTGCTATCCATGGGTTCTGTCTGTCCGCGTTTATACAGCGCATGCATGTTAAGAAAATTTGATACTGAAATGAAAATGGTTAGAAAGTTCTGAAGCAATTTTAAAGTAATTGTGAAAATATCGCATGTAAAAATTTCATACTGATTGTCAATGAAATTTTTCTAAAAAAACATATAAAACATTGCGTTCTTATACACAGGTTCCAATAGAATACTTGCCAAAACTTTTAATAAAACATGGATATTATTGTTAAAAATAGTTGTAGAGAACGACAATTAAAGTTGTAAATAAAGAATCAAATATTCCTGTACATTTTAAAATAAGAAAAAAGAATAAAAACGGACAATTTTTTAACATATTTTAACAATATCTGATATGGAGGTATTTGTCTACCACGATCACGTCCATGCTTTCTTTTCACTGTCATGTTTTTAGGTTAGATTTTTAAATTTAACGCCATTTAACCTTTAGATTGTTGGAAACCCTATATATAGGCTGGATCTCTGACATGAACTTATTATATAGTTGATATGTGACACGATACACTATTTTGGCCACTTTTAAACAGCCATTTGATGGTTCAAATCCTAGCAGTCTAAAGGTTAAGCGTATAAGGCAGCACCAGGTGGCACGTACAACTCGCTGTACAACTCGCAAGTGGTCAGGCATGTGTTCAGTTACTATATTTGGATAATTTTTAACACTGTGATCAGTTAGTATAGGTGTAGGAAGGCAGAAATATGCGTAAACAAGCAAAATTATCAATCAAAAAGTATATTTAAATAAATAAAATGTCAAAATATTAAAATCTTTGAGGTTCCAACTTTAGAAGATCATAAGGAATAAATAACTATAGCTTAATAAAAACAAATACTAAATTAATTTCAAATAGAAAGGATTCAAGAATTCTCTTTTTCCTAACCAGTTTCACGGAAAATTACTATTTTGGATAGTAAAATTAGCAATTCATCTTTTAATATTCCATAATCCTTTTATTAATACTGAAACTAGTAAAAAGTACTATACTGAATTGGAAATTTTATTATATTTTTCCTTAAACTTTTCTGGCTGTGCAGAAGTCTAACTCATGTGAATAGATAATGTTCAATGTGCATAGGTGGCGGCTAACAAAAAACAAGTCGAGATCGTCGAGTCTGTATTGAAATTGTTCCATTTTACATAAAAAATTGCTATATTGTCATAGTAAAAGCTTATAGACTAAAAATACATTCTGAACTTTTATAAAATATGACATTAAGTTAAGTGAAGCCTGTACAAGGTAATACTTACGGATGAAGAATTTATTGAAAAAATAATTGAAGAGTTTTACGAGGGCGACCTTATGAATGAATGTAGAATCTTTTAATACCCGCTATGTGCCTTGGCAGTTTGACTAACACTTTTCACTAACGCGATTTTCATTATGATGAAGGACCAATCGGCTGGTCATTCTACGTGACAAAACTACATTAACCTTAAAATACTTCAATTATAGTTTCAATATACTTTTTCATTTTAATTTCATTAAAGGCAAACTTAAATGTTCTGAGTAATCATTATTATTACAAATCATTTTTTATAACAACTTAATATTGCAATTGGAAACGGTTTTTAACATAAAATGGTAAGCCAGGTTTATTTCTATAATTTGGGCAAATCTTCCCTTCTCTTAAGCTTTGCAATAAATGATGAAAAAGAAGGATGTATTTATGAGAGACTTATGTAAAGAATTCTAGCGGGACTTTATAAGGGTGTTGAGATTTGTAATTATAAGGACTTATCGATCAGCTCGGGGAAGCAAAGCCAAAGTGGCTTGATATTCGCTCTATTGACGGACAGCTCAGAATGGCCACCGTGGAGAGTTGGAATTTGCCTGGTAAGCGTCTCGTACGTCTATTTCCCTAAAGTGCCATTCGAGAGCAGTTAAACCATAAAGGCGAAGGAGCTAAAAGTTGGAGGTAAAGTTTATTCCAACGGATAAGGAACAGTTATAAGATGGAGAGTTTTGCTTTGGGTTCGATCGACTAAATCGAATTGTGGATTTGCAGCATAGAAAGAAAGAAATTAGTTTGTTGGCGAGCTTCAAATTGTAAGAATGAATTAGAGAGTTTCGGCCAATCGAATCCACATCTCTCATTACCTTAGATCTCTCGTATTTTCCAGGATATAAATCTTAGCACGAGGGCAAAGGCTATCGAGGAGTCCTATCAGAGGATATCGTACCCTGCTGGTAATTAGGATCGCCGGGCTGGACATTCGAATTCATTTGGGGGGCGCACCGGCGCACGAGCCCGTTGTAAGCACGACTTGACACGAACGTCCCTTCCTAATTCTTCTTCTCCAGCTATACATCTTTCTCGCTCTCAGTTATATCTATTCAAGCCCTATATATTTACTTATATTGAGGCAATAGATTAGTTTCTTTGTTTTTAGCCCTTTAAAAATTTCTGTGATTTTATAGCTTGGAAGGTGCACAAGGTAAATACATAGAAAAGCTTTCTCTTGGTTTTTTGCTCAATGTCCGGCAAGCGCTGCTCGACACAATGCTCGCTTTCTTGCCTCGAGCAGCGCTGCCACCCCTTGAGCGGCCAGCGTATATTATTAATTACTATATTAATCAACGGCTAGCTGGGAGAGCGATCCATTATATATGGATAAGAGCTAGCCCTTTCCCCTTCCCCTTTCCCCCCTCGTTCCCTCAACTTATTCCTACCCTTTCTGCTAACAAGAGATTCGCTTTGACACTTGCTCTTTCTTGCGCCTACCCATTCTAGTCGTAAGCTACAAACTCACCCAACTTACCGAGTCTTACTAATTACTACTCTTTATCTCTTGGCACTTGCATTTTACAATTTCATTCGATCAAAACATTTCAGCGGTGTATTATTACGTTACTATAGGAATATGAGATCGACGTTATTTTATTATCGACATACCTAAATTAATAAACCTGAGAATGAATTACTGAAAGTCACGAAATTACTCTGCATTTCAACATATTGATGAAGTTCTTCTTGGTCTCTTTCTTTTGCCAGCGACATTTTCCATCGCGAGTACCCACTTGCACAAATCAGTTACAAATTATAGGGCGAGCACCCACACAACTGAATACACTTAGCATATTACTACACGGAGAAAAATAGTGTTGTAAATATTACTAAAAATATAGAAAATATTACTAAAAAGTACTGTAATCCTGTCACAGGCTGTAAAAAGTGTCCTATTTACATCATACATAACTATTTTTGTAGTATCGTTTAAACAAATTTATTGTATTGTATACAAAAATTACAGTTAAGTACAGTAAAATTTAAGTATCTGTAAATTTTTACGGTGACAGTATAGTAATTTTGTATGAAAAATAGAACAATTTTCATATAAACTCTACAAGCGCTCGTCTTTTCGTCGGAGCGCATGCGCATTGAAGCATTCGCGGCGCCTCGTGCCACGTATCTCTGCAACGTCGTGGTACCTTCTAGAAAACGAAGTGTTATATTATAGTTATATTATAGTTATATTATATAGTTATATTATATTTGTAATACCGCTTGCAATAGAATGCAGTACACATCTCTCCTAGATGGCGCAATGAAATTTGTCACTCGCAAGTGACTGGGTTTGACTCGATTAATATATAAGGCCGTTTAGTCAATTCAGAAATCAATTGCGAGCGTCATAGCGTTCTTTGCGAAACTGCGATCTTTGCGAAACTACGATCTTTGTAATAAAGCGTTATTTGTTAGGAAATTAATTTGTATAGCTTAGGGCCCTTCACTACTACTAATAGCGACAAAAAATTCCTGTATTCTACAAAATCGATCAACTTACTAGTAACCTGACAATTTCGCATAAGATGTTTCCTCTAATCTCTCCTCTAATGTTTCCTCTAAGCAGGCAGTAAAAAAGCAAATTTTATTCTTTTTTTTTTGTATTGTTTACTCAATTTTAGTCAGAGTAAATTTTATTATACAGTATAGTAAAATTTATAAGATTAGAAATTTTACTGTACTGGAGTGTAAAAATTATAAGATTAGAAATTTTACTGTACTGGACTGTAAAAATTATATAGACTGCAAGTCTGTGATCAGATTACTATACTGTTCAGCAAAATTTAGTTTAAAAAATCATAAAATTTCCTGCACTATTTCTCTCTGTGTAGACTCACTCGTGTTCGCGTCAATTCAATTGGTATCGCCACGAATATTACATTTTCAAGCTGTTTTAAGCAAAACAAGAGATCAATCCTTTACCTTAATTTTTGCTATTTTATGTCATTCTTTAACTGATCCTTTGCAATTTTTTAGGCTCTCCTAACATAGGATAGAGTTATAGTTCAGCATTTTTTTCTTAACATATTTTATGAAGATAAATTTAACCCCATAAATTTAACTCTATTTTTGTTGAATTTATAATGTATAAAATATTTAGCAAATAGCAACAGTCTGCGTAGAAACTGAGGTGATAGAGTGGCTCAAAAATAAATAGTGCACCAGCACCACCAACGATACACTCGGAATTATTTTGCCCACTTATATTGAAATATAATTACTGATACTTATTAGAAAGTATTGCAAACAATTTCAATGTTATTCTACAATTTGGAGATACATTATTAGTAATTATGTCCTAACGAGAAAAATAAAAAATTAAAATTATTTTTTTAATATTTTTGATCCAACTTATTTTTTTAAGTTCAAAATGATGTATACAATAAAAATTACAATAAAAAAATTATTTTTTGGAAATTGTTAGATCTACCACCCCTTTAAGTGGTCAGTCTGGGTTAAATTGAAAAAAAATTCACTTTCCAGTATAATAGCTATAAAAATTTTATTCATCACTTTTGATAACTGGAGCTTTTTACAGTTTAAGTACTCACATAATTTAAGCTGTTTATGCACTATTGGGATCCAAACAGTGCTCTTTATGTCTAGTATTGTTCCATCAAAAATATTTTAAATTTTTATTTATTCGTCCACTTGCCATAGCTGCAGTACAATGACTTACACTCCCCTTCACATGGTTTTGCCACCCTTCGGCAAAAATCTGAATGAAACAAAGTTTGATATCATCGCGAAAAATTATCGCAGCTTCTAAATTTTGACGGCATTCTTTTCTGTGAAGTAAAAGCTTTAGAAAAGTACATTTACATTTGAAAAAAAAATATATTTCCTCTATTTATTAACATTTAAAAACTAAGAAAAAAGTCAAAAAATTTAACCCTCATAAAACTCCATATAATTTTTGAACCATTATCGCATCTCAATAATCTTAACGGTATTTGAAAGTTTATGCTTTCACATTGAAAATGCGATGTCGTGCAAATTTATACAATCATTTTAATGGAGTTATCATCATACTAGTAAAAAATTGATTGTTTTCTTCATTTCCAAATATCTCAAAAAATAGTAAAGACAGAAAAAAATTCTAAAAAAGAAAAAGATGTCTTTTGAAGTAAAAAACATAAATTTAAAGTAAAATAAGGTTTCTAAAAAATATTTTTTTTAGTTTTAATTGATTTCAAAAAATCAAAATTTATTATTCTAGGGAACGTATATTTTAATTACATTGAATAATCATAATAGAAACTATTTCTTAAGGGGGCCAGCCTGGGTTAAATTGAAAAAAATACACTTTTCAGTATAATAGCTATGAAGATTTTATGCATCACGTTTGAATCCTAGAACTTTTAACACTTTAAGTACTCATATAATTGAAGGTATTTATTCACTATTAGGGCCCAAAAAGTGTTCTTTACCTCTACTATTGTTCCATGAAAAATATCTTAAAGATTTATTTATTTGTCCACTTACCATAGGTTTTTTTCTAGTACGATGACTTATATGACACCAGACTAGACTTAAATTACTTTTCATAAGTTGCACCAAAGAAGTGACGGATTACTTTTCTGAAAAAAATAAGAAAAAAATTATTGTAGACATTTAAGTGCAAAATTTTAGGATTAAAAATAATATTTTGCACTTAAATGTCTACAATAATTTTTTTCTAATTTTTTTCAGAAAAGTAATCCGTCACTTCTTTGGTGCAACTTATGAAAAGTAATTTAAGTCTAGTCTGGTGTCATATAAGTCATCGTACTAGAAAAAAACCTATGGTAAGTGGACAAATAAATAAATCTTTAAGATATTTTTCATGGAACAATAGTAGAGGTAAAGAACACTTTTTGGGCCCTAATAGTGAATAAATAAAAAGTTCTAGGATTCAAACGTGATGCATAAAATCTTCATAGCTATTATACTGAAAAGTGTATTTTTTTCAATTTAACCCAGGCTGGCCCCCTTAATAAGCAACAATAAAGCAAAAATATGTAAAATTATACACGGTGTTCAAAAATGAACTGGCACGACCTGTATATCCGTGTTCAGAATAACATTCTAAGCACTTTTTCACTTTTGGCATTTTTCAGAATTTGGGATAATTATGGAGTTGCTGTTAATTAAAATCTACAATAATTATCCAATCAGCGGTCGATTTGACGATGAACCCCGCATGACTCTCCCCGCGCGGCCCATGCTGCTCGAGTAAACCCCGCCTACCAGCGTCAGCTAGAGCGCTGATTGGCTAATTATCGAAATTTTTGATTGACCATAACTCGATAATTAGCCACAATAACGAAATATGTCAAAAGGGAAAAAGTGCTTAGAATGTTATTCTGAACACGGGTATACTGGTCGTGCCAGTTCATTTTTGAAACCCTGTATAAAAATGCTATTCTTGATATTTTTGTTTAATTATTTACAAAAATAATTTTACATATTTTTGCTCTATTTTTGCTTATTAAGAAATAGTTTCTATTATGAATATTCAATGTAATTAAAGTATACGTTCCCCAGAATAATAAATTTTGATTTTTTGAAATAACGACAATCGGTTCAAAAACTATACGGGGTTTTATGAGGGTTAAATTTTTTGACTTTTTTGTTAGTTTTTAAATATTAGAAAGGAAATATATATATATATATTTTTTAAATGTAAATGTACTTTTCTAAAGTTTTTACTTCACAGAAAAGAATGCCATCAAAATTTGAAAGCTGCGATAATTTTTCGCCATGATATCAAACTTTCTTTCTTTGCAGATTTTTGCCGAAGGGTGGCAAAAGCATGTGAAGGGGAGTGTATATGTCACTAGACCAGACTTAATTTACTTTTCATAACCTCCTCCACAGATATATCGGATCACTATTATTAACTTTATTTTTATTTATTTTTTTTTTTTAATTTTTTAAAAAAAGTGATTATGAAGAGTAACTTAAATCTGGTCTAGTGACGTATAAGTCATTCCACTGAAAAAAGCTATGGCAAGTATACAAATAAATAAAAATTTTAAATATTTTTGATGGAACAATACTAGAGATAAAGAGCACTATTTGGACCCCAATAGTGTATAAATAGCTTAAATTATGTGAGTACTTAAACTGTAAAAAGTTCCAGTAATCAAAAGTGATGAATAAAATTTTTATAGCTATTGTACTGAAAAATGTATTTTTTTCAATTTAACCCAGACTGGCCCCCTTAAAAAAAATTGCTAATACGTTATTGGTTTTTCACTTTTAATCAATCGTAACCTTATCACTTGGATAGTGGAATGAAAAAGATTTATTTATTTTTTTTTAAATTTTATAAGCTTTTAAACTCGAACTAAATATTTAAAAATACTATTTTTAGGGCATCAACTTTATAACAGATTTTTAGAACTACACTGAGAAAAATGAAAAATAAAATTTCTAACAATTTCTACGAATAATTACAAAAAAGTATTGTAACGAAGTGATTTACTCGATTTTGAATAAAAATTATAAATTACTTTAGTTAAAATTAAAAAATTGCTTTTATCAAATCTTGTTAAATATGCTAGGAATATATGCTGCTTTATATTCGAATTTTTACTAAAACGTTTAGTAAATTTTGTATGCAAAAAAATAACATTTAAATTGATTTGAATTAAAATTCAAAAGAAACATTTATCTTTAAACTTTTTCTTTTTTCTTCGGGGACGTTATCACAGCTATTGTAAAGTTTTACTTTTTAACTCACGGTTTTGGCTTATTATTATAACAATCATCGCTTTTACTATTAAATATTACACGCATTATTAATACGCTCGTCCTATCGCACTAGTTTAAACTTCTTATACTACCGTCGGTAATATCGCATACATTATTAAATTTTTGAAAGTCAATCGCCACCTAGTGTTTTGAATGATTTAAAGTTATCTAAGACTGCGGTGCGTCTCCAACAACTGATAATCACTGTATGGGTTACGTAGCGATACGTATTTTACATGCCGATTTATAAAATTTACTCATGTTTTTTGTAATATTTACTGAGTAAATATCAATTTTTATTAAATTCTTTGTAATTTTACTAAATAATATATTAAAATTTCTACAATATTGAAGTTATTTTTACAAATAATAAGTTTTCTTAAAATTGTGTGTACAGTATACTAAAATTTTTAGTACAATTTCAAAAAGCATTATGGAAATTTTATAATGTACAATTTTTACTAAGCTTATTAGTAAAATTTGACGAAGGGTTTGTAATATTTTTAAACGAAATAACAAAATTTAAAATATTTATATTAATTTTTCTTATAACTAAACAAATGGTCGAGTAGGTCTCCCCTTTCATTGGGAAAATAGTAATTTTTGCTAAAGCATTTTTCTCAGTGTAGTAAAAATGTTACTATTACAAAGTTTCCTAGAAAGGAAGCAAAAGGTTCAAATACATTGACTACCTGCTGAGATTTATAGGCATATAGAAATATACAAGAGTATGTGATATTTTAAGATTTACTCTGTGTTGTATTAGAAAATGTGGATAATAAACGTGGCCACGAACTAGTCAAATAGTTCAAAGGACATGTATCACGGAATAAATTTCGTGTGTTTCTTCACTGAATTTTTACGCTTTTATGCATATACGCATATGTTTGAGTCCAAGACTTGCATTTTTTGATGGAGGTATAAAAGATGGAAGGATGAAAGTATAAAATTAAAAAAAATCATATTTTCAGGTACCTGCACAGGATGTATGTTTGAAAGGCTGCAACAGGAGCAAGAAAAAAATCTTAAATATGACAAGGCTACGATTTACGTGAAACGACTAGAAGAAAATGAAGGAAGGAATGGACCAGAGGTGAGTAATGTGAAAACTAAAAGTATTTTAAACACTTTTATATTTTCGTTTTGAATAATTTGCATAACAGGATTTTTTTACTATTTTAAATAAATATATTATAATATAACTCCGAAAGTGTTCTCGAAAAATGTATACACGTAAGAATTGTGTATAATTATGTATCAAAATGTTTGGATTCTTTGATTTTTCGTAAGAGAAAATAGCTGCATATAATCGTTATTTTTGGAACACTAAAAATCTGCTGAAGAATATTTATAATTGTAATTATTTCTGTACGCTCTTAAATATGATGATTTCGTTTAGGTATCAGAAGCATTAGGCGCCAGTTCACGGCCGTCAAGAAGAGGAAGAAAGGTTAAAGGGTCTCACGAATTAACTGTCTCGTCTGATAATACTCTAAAAGAACTGAAACTTATGGTAAGAATGAACATTATCATTTTAATAAAATAAAATACCTTTTTAGCTCCAAATTTCGTATATGAAAATCTTAACCTTTAGACTACCGGGATTTCAAGGGGCATATCGCCCTCAGAAAACTGGTATAAAAGGTATCTTATATGAGTGATTGATCATAAAGAAAGTGTCGATAGGGGGTAGCGCCAATATATTGGCTTTCCGGCAGTCTAGAGGTTAAGGGGATGCCTAACTTAATTTTCGTGCTCTACTATACCGACGATGCTCTATGTTCTGTGCTAACCTCTAAGGCAAATTTGATTTTTCAAATAATTTTGAAACGGCTTGCTTAATGGCAGTTCTGTTTGCATCAAAATATTATTTACAATTCGTAGAATGTGCGTAAACTTCTTTTTTGGCTGATTTCAATTCCAATTGAAAAATAAGTCAGTATTTTCAGCAATAGGAAATGAAATCAGCCAAAAAAGAAGTCTACGCACATTCTACGAATTGTAAATAATATTTTGATGCAAACAGAACTGCCATTAAGCAAGCCCTTTCAAAATTATTTGAAAAATCAAATTTACATTAGATGCTATAGCAGAGAATATAGAGAATTGTCGGTACAGTAGAGCGCGGAAATTATGTTCGGCATCCCCTTAAGGAGAATTAACTATTTCCTTATCTTATCTATAATTGATGTTTTTTCAAGAAAAGAAATTCATAAAAGTATTTTGAAACTTTTAACATTTGCATTTGGAATAGAGAAAAAGTTTAGTAAAAAGTAGTGAGTTTTGGTTAATTTTAAATATTACTATCGAGTTTTGTCAGCACAACTGATGATTTTCTTACTAGGTATAAACTTTAAGTGCAGTTGTATTTATAACAAAACAGTAAAGAAATACCTAATAGAATTAAGTTATTGCAAAATTCATGAAAAAGAAAAATGTAAATTTTAAAAATTTTATTGACTACCAAAAGTATAGAAAAAATGCTCTGGGTGTATAGGGTGCATTAAAGATATTTAACTTTTTTAGAAATCAATCATTTGCGAAAAGTCTAGAAAAATATATTAATGAAAAAATAAAAATGACATTTGAATCGTATTGTCCGAAGTTAGTTATTTTAAATATTTGTTAGGAAAAGTAGACAAGTATTTTTTTTAAGAGGAAAATATTGTTTGTCCAGGGATTGGAAAGCGTTGCATACTTATTAGGTTGTTGATTGTCGCGTAACGGGTTAAAGCATAAATGATGGCAAGAGACTAGAGAGTAAAAAGTAAAAAGGAAAAAGGAAAGAAGAAAAAGAAGCGAATGATAAAAATTGAAGCAGAGGCGCGACTGGCTGCTCTTGCAGACAGCAGGCTATAGTAGTTGGTTGGCGCTGGTGTTGGTGAGAAGGGGAGCGAGGGAAGGTCGAATAGCCTGAAGCCCATCATCCTTGCTGCTGGACAAAAGTTGTAAAGCGTAGTTATGACTGGTTAGCATACATGCCTGAGCCCTGGCAAGTGTTCTTAAACTATTAAGCGTATTTATATTGCGAGGCCGGAGCCATCTCGCGGAGCCAACGGCAAAAAGCCGAAAGAGGCATAAACCTCCGTGCTAATAACAGGCTTCCATCTTCTCCACTTTGTTCTCTTCTGACTGTTGAACACCAATAACTTTTCTTTTTTTTCTTCTCAATTTTTTTCTTCCCTTCGTTTTAGCCTTACATCTCCTCTTTTTTGTCACTTGTTTATATATTTTTTTTGCTGCCTTTACTCACCTCTCTCGCATGCGCAATTGCGCAATTGCGCACGCAGGGTCTCGCAGAAAGCGCTTATTAAGCGGAAACTCTAATTGTGTCTCCTATCCCTTGGCATCTAGCGCATTTTGGTGGCTTTTTCTTAAGCTCGGTGAGCGCCTCGATCGGAAAAGAAATGCGAGGAAGGAACTAAGCAAGTAGGCGGCTTATTAGTAAAAGTGGAGAGCGGCCGGCTTGAGTTCGGCTGCTGCATCTTTTTCTCTTTTCTCTGCATAAGGAGGATTATTGAAAGAGCAAACAGTGAGAAGAAATATCGTATTTTTCCGTTGTCCCTTAGACGCTCGAGGTAACGAGCAGGCTCGGCTGGCCCTATGCGCGAAATAATTCTCTCTCCCGGTACACGTGCGCCTGTATAGTTATAGCTGCGCCTCAGCCTCTGGCGCTCGTAAAACCAAACTGACTTGCAGCGACGTTTACATCGCCAAGCGCAGCCTACAAACACGAGTCACACTCTCTTTCTCCTCCGTGGAGCACAGTCCGGCGTACTTGTACAAATTAAGCAATTACCCAGGCGCACCTTTAAGACGCTTGCGGCAACCAGCAAGCTTTTCTTTCCCTCCGCTAACATTCTTAATATTCTACTCGTCCATCCATCTCTTTCACTAGTCTTTTTAAGCCAACCTGCCATTTTACATTTTTCCCAAAATAATCAACAAAAACAAATCAATTCGCCCCAAACTCATCCACCCAATCAATCCTCACACGGATATTCATCAAAATATAAAAAAGCACTTATACCTAACTGAGTATTTTTTATTATAATTTGCTAACTTCTTTCCACAGTTTATACGACTCATTCATTTTAGAGAAAATTAAAATTTCTCTTATTTTTTTCAACATTTTTTCTCAATTCACTATATCGCTGATTTTTTCTTCTCTCTAAAACCGTAAATCTCTATCTTCCTCAAAATAGCCATTTTTTTGTTAGACAAATAACACCAGTAATCTGAAACATATTTTTTCTCAAGTTGTAAATGCAGTAAAATGAGTTAATTTCCAATTGATTAAATAAATAACCATTCGATTGTCTACGAATTAAAACTAATTAAAACAGAAGATACATTTTTTTGACGTTAACATTTTAAAATAATTTTTTTTAATCAATTGATATTTTGTTATTTAGTACTTCTATTCAATGATTCGAAACGAATTAACATAAACGTGTATTAATAGTACATTATGCCAACAGGGAGAAAAGTGCCTTTGACTGAAAACAAAGCTCCAAAAAAGCAAGCACATATAAGGGGAATAAAATAGAAGAAAAATTGAATTTACGGGGAATAAATATATAGTTATGTCCTTAGAAAGTAATAACTTAATTTATTTCCTCTTTTCAAGAGAATAAAGTGGTCATTTAAATAAAAAATATGATTAAAAAATAAAAAAAAAAGTAAACAATTATTTTTTGAGGAAGCCAATAAATTGGCTGCGGTTTTTTACAACGTGAGCAAGCGTGCGCAGAATTGCTCTTTGCGCAAAGCGTATATGGAAATATTTCTAAAAGAATCATTTTTTTAATTAGCACACACTTTTTTTGAAACATTAAACTAATTTAATAAAAATTTTTCATCAATTACAGACTATGCATATTTATAAGGCTGGACCATATGATCAACATGTGATGCTTGGAGATCACGAATTAACAGACGATGAACAAACACTTTCAACCCTTGGCATTCTACCTGGATCTTTACTTACATTAAAGGTAATAATTGCTGCTACACATTTAAGTAAACAACAGCTTAGAAGTTAAGAGCGACTATTAATCTTTAGACAATCGCCATTAGATGTATAGCAATATTATTTTTTATCAATGAAAAGTAGATGAGGAATTAGCTAATAAAGTAACGATTTTTTTAATGCAGCTACCGCAAATTTTCGAAGCACTATACTGAGAAAATGTTTTCAGTTAAATTTACTCTTTTTCGTGCAATAAAAAATCCGAATATTTACTTCGTGTCTAAAAAAGAAATATTAAACCGAAATAATACTAACTAAACTATATATCTTCCTATATTATATAGTTTTAAACAAATTTTCATAATTTCGGTTCATGCCCCCCCTCACCCCTTCTTCCCGCCTCGCCCTCCTAAGCCCCCTGTATGAATATTTGTCTGCCCGTCATTTTATGGTAAAAATCCTCCTAGAAATAGGAGTTTTTATATTTTTGAAATGAGGGCCCCCTCTACCCCTATCCTTAGCAGAACGAGAAAACAATTTTCGCATAGTGTGTAGGTTAAAAAAGAGGGGGAAATGAAAATATTATTTTCTGCAAATTGACGTAAACGTTAAATAAATTTAAAGATATTGCTAAAGCAAAACTGGAAAACAATTTTAGCATTGTATGTAGGTCAAGAGGAAAAATGAAAAGATTACTTTCTGGAAATTATTTCAAAAAGTAAATAGATTAAATTGTATGATTATACAAAGGGGTAAACTATTTTTCGCATCGTGTATACGTAAAAATAAGGGGAAAATGAAATGAATCATTCTGGTAATTGAATTAAAAAGTAAATAATTATAATGATATTGCTAAAACAAAGCTGTAGGATATGTTCAATTTTCCATTGACTTTATAAAACTAGGCAAGTTTAGGGTTAAGAGCATTTAGCGTTGAGATTGCGGTTGCCTGCTCATTTACAACATTCATGTTGATAAACGGTCGTAATTTAGATTTAAGATCTGAGCGAGCGAGCCCCAACACTAAGACAATGGATAAGTAACAACAGCTAAGACTCCGAGATAACGTTAAGAGCAGAAATTTGCGTGAGCCCAAGAATGCGTTTTCAGATTGGGAGCTTTAATTGGACTTTGTTAAAGATTTGCCGTTTACGTACTCTTCCAAATTTATAAACTGGAGGCATTTATCTACTAACTTAGCGTAGTAAGTGCCTACATTTTTAACGAAATAACTGACATTTTCTTGGATAAGCGAAAATTGTCCAATCTTTAATGACTTACAAGGTACCGGAGCAACGAGATATTAGGCAAGAGAACGTTGAGGCGCTTCGATTCACTGGAGATTAACTATGAGAGCAAGGACAAGAGGAAAAAATATGAAGGCCCGCCGAGCGAGCCGGAAAGAAAGGGGGGGGGGGTAAAAAAAGTAAATGATGGCGCGCTCGTTCTTGCCGCTTTCCAGCATTCCGACACATTCCTCGGTTCACAGTTGACTGATTTTATGAAACAAGCGAACGCCAAAGAATAAGAGGCACCGTTAAGCCGCTCCGCTAACAATAGCGCCGTGTGCATGCGATACCGCGCCGACGAGGTGGCCGCGCCTCAAGCATGACGGCACCAATCTCCTTTCGTCATTCCACGCGAAACGCTAAATTTGTCATTAAAAATTAGTATAATCTTCGCTAATGAACGAAGAAACTTGCACTCATATCTGTAGGAAAAGAATAATAATTTTTCTAAATGAATTTTTTATTCGTCAAAGTTAAGAAATAAATTGCATTTAGCATTAGAGATTTTGCGCGATAGAGGAGAGGCGAGAAAATTGGCTTGGTCGTATAGACGAGTGCTCGGAAGATTAGAAATTCCTCGTGATTGGCTTAAAAATATCGGATGGTACGAGAAGGCAAGCAGGTAACCGGTAGCAGTGCTGGACCTTTTTATTTCTCGAGCGTAGCGCGCGCTTAAAGAAAGACGATTAAAAAGAGGAAGACACCGAATGGGTGTGGAGAAGAAGCGCGAGATGAAAGCGAGAGGCAGCGAACAAGGGGGTGAGGAAGGGGACGAAGGGAGGAAGAGAGGAGAGGCGCGTCCAACGCGGACATTCGTCACACAACATCAAACGCGCCCGCCGCCTCCCGGAGAGCCGGAGATCTGAAATGCGAGCGAGAGACTGTGCTCGATTGCCGAGCAACAAAGCACAGTTTTCACTATTTATTTAGAAGAAAGCTGTAGCTCTGACGCGGACTGCCGATTTAGTTTAAAATTGAATGAAAGGAGTGGGCTGTTGGGCGAAAAATGGAGAGAGCACGTTCGGGCCCGCGGGCCTTGGGACGCTTGTGCAATTACGATGGGGTTGGCAGGACTCCTTTGGCCAAGGGTAAGAGCAGGATAATGCAAGGGATTTAGTAAATAAACAGGATGAGCAGGCGAGGAGTCAGGCAGGGATCGCGTTTACAGGCGCCTAGCCGTAAACGCGCCCTCTCGTGCAGCTAATGGGCCGAGCGATTATCCGCGCCGCTGAGCTCGGCAATTCGGCATTAAAGTGAAATGACTCGCTGGGCTCGCGGCAGGTGCCTCCCTCAACTACGTAGCGCTCCGATCGATTGTCCGACCGAGATGTCGTGGAAAATTAATATGCCAGCAGCTCCGAGGAAAATTAATAATGTCCAAGCGTGGAGATAAAAAAGCGCCGGGCGCAATAATGCGGCGCCGTGAAAAATGCTTTCATTTGGCTTTGGTTTGGCGATCGGTGCCGGTGTATCGGAGCCCCCTCCTCCGCAGCCGACGCGAAGAAGGCAGGAATCTCCCGGTCGACGCTATGAATTTTTTCGCCCGGCGAATTCCCAGCTGTGGCGGTGCGGAGTTCTTGCGGCCGACCCCCAGCCCCCATATATGAGATTCGTCCGAGGAATACGAGATTTTTTTCTCACGCGCTTCCCTACCGCTCTCCGGCAACTTTTTTTACAGCCTCGCACACGGCTGCACGCGCCTAAGTTAATATTAATGGGGATATTTATGAGCGCGAGGGTCAGTCTCGGCCGCGAAGCTGTGTCCCCGCGAGGCCGGGCCTGCTTTTTCCAGCAGCTGATAAGAGGAGAATCTGAAAAATGCCGTGATTTATGCTCGTCTTTCGGCCACTCGAGGCGCTGAATAACTTATTTCGCCGCGGCGCTAACGCTTTCTATTTTCCATTTTTATGCGCGGCTAAAGACTAGCCGCTGCGCTTGAAGCGCTCCAAGGCTCCAAACTAATGATGATTTATCGAGCGGAAACGGCCGTCAAATTATTTATAATTTTGGAGGAGATTTCCTCGGCGGAAAGGAGGAAGCCATCGGCTGATTGGATCGATCGGGAGTTTTTAGTGGCGTTAAAGTGAAAAGCGGGAGGAGCGCGTGATGAATGTGGCGCGCGGAAAGGCGACAGCCGACAGGCGACGGGCGACGTCCTAAACAATAACGCGGTGCGCGACAAATCGGCACAGTTACCGAGGCGTTTGTTTTAGATAAGCTGGAGATCGCGCCGAGTGGCTTCCGCGGGGAGGGGAAAAGTATCGGGGGCTCGGGCGGAAGAAGATTTGTCCCCTAATGTAGTCGCCGAGACTATCGAGCGAGAGAGAAAAAGGCCGCACGCGCGCGAGTGAGTAATGCTCACGACAAACGCAGCCCTTGTCTGGCGGCTGGATGGGTCTCGAAGATCCCTGCAGATAGGGTGCTAAGCGACACGCTAAGACCGGCCGAGCCCCCGGGCCGTCCCTAGCCCCTCTTCTAAATCGCTGCCGATCTGCCGCGAGGAGGAGCCGGAGCAGCCGGAGGACTAACGACTCTGACGCTCAGCGAGCGCGTGTCCTTATCGCCGAGGAGAGCAGGACTTTTCGACACCCAAACTCCAAGGCTAATATCTCGCCGCTAACGATCCTTAAAACAGCAACAAACAACGCCGAGCCGCCCTAATTTCCCTAAGTATTTTCGCTCTGACCGCGCCAATCAAAGCTTTTCGTTGGCTCGGCGATGCTTCATTAAAGGAAGAAAGCGAGGACTGCTGAAACGCGGGCCGACTAAAATGCGCGGGGCTCACTCGACGACAACCCCGAGTAATAATTTCTCCCCCGAATTAGCAGCATAAGTCTCGCGCTGCGACAGTCGCGGGGACAATATTAATCTACTTTGAATTTATAAGCTCCCGCTGTTCTCTCTTCTGGGATCGTTCCGCTTCATTTACCTGCGCCTGCCTCCTGCAAAAAAGCCCAATTTCCACGTTTATTCTCTTATTTTGGCGATGCAAATTGCAAAAAAGCTGCCAAGGCAATTTTTTAGCAGCTATTAAAACGATTGGATTAATTGCCTGCGAGCTGCGAAATTGCCGGATGCAGGTTTATTAAGTTTGCGGCTGTTGGTATTAAGACGCGGTCTAAGGGTTGGAAATTCATCCCGCCGGAGGATAAATAAGCGAGGACGACGGCGGAATAATGTATGGGCGGCGGGCTCTCGCAGAATTTGGAGTTTCGAGGAAAGACAGTCCGATCGCGGTGGTGCGAGCTTAATTAATTGCGAAAGAAAGCTTTGCGAGAGCGGCGAAATTGCGAGGAAAGTGCAGGCGCGATAATTGTGCGGCCGGGCCGGAGCCCCGAGCGAGAGTCGGTGAAAAAATGCGAGTGCACTTTAAAAGGCAGACACTACACAGAACGCAGTTAATGCTGGAAAGGAAGGGGAGGCTGAAAAATCCTCGGCGAAAAAGGGACGAGGAAGGTGCAGCGCCGCCGGGTTTTTTCTCCAAACAGTCCTTGAAGTAATGCTGCTCTCCGAGGAGAGAAAGATAGAATCGAATCTCCGGCTGGAGATGAGAGGAAATCGGCCGCGGCAGGGGCTCTCCAACTTTTGAAATACCGGCCAATATAGTTGGCTTCGTTACGAGCCTCATTCTCGGAGCCGAGAAACGCCGTATGCCTCGTAATTGCAGAGTCGAACGCGGAACGGCGCAGCTCCGAGCATTACGTTCTCGCCGAGCGACGGAACTGCGGCCAAACTGCGGCCAAACTGCGGCCAAACTGCGGCCAAACTGCGGCCAGGAAATCAAGCTCGGATCGGCGGCCGCGGCCGCGATCCCGCCAGCCGGACACTTTTTCAACTTTTTGCGGCCTGCTTTCCTCGCGACTTTGGAGGCGGCCGGGAGGCGCCTAATGAGAGGCTCGCCGGGGAAAATTGTTTACAGCGCCGATTCCTATTTCGAGGCGAGCCGAGCCCCCGGATAAGCAAAGTGCGGGAAAATCGGCCGAAGGCCGGGGCCTTTTTTGCGCCCTCCTCTTTCTCCGGCGCTCGCAAAAGATTATTAGTTCAAGAATGTCTTAATTCTCGCGCATGCACCGATGCTCCCGCGACGCTCGGCGCCAACTTGCTCATTTTCTCTCCTGCCTCTTCTCCCGGCCCTTGCTTACGTGCGCTCCCTCGACCCGTAATTTTTGCCTTCTTAAAGCTCGTCGACTCGCCGCTCGAAATGAAGCCCTCGACAAAAATGCCCGAGCAAAACGCTCGCGCTTTATGTATGCGCTTCGCCAAGGCGAAGCCCCGGGGCCGGGGCCGCGCAGAAAAAGCTTGAGGAGCGCGCCCGCTGCGAGACAAGAGAAACAACCGCCAGTCCGGGGTGAGAGTCAATTCGACAGCCAACTTACTTAGCCTGATTGAGACATTACTTCACTTTTCCTGCAGAAAATTCGTAAAATAACATTTGAACAATCGTTTGAGCCGAAAGACAAAAGAGCAGCAGAAAAACGCCAGAGGGGAGAAAAAACTCGGAAATTCTCTCTTTTTTCAAGCTTAGAGAGCATCTTGTTAAACGACCAACTTCTCTCTCCAAGTGAGCCTATAAAAAGATCTGACACTCTATAAATACAAGTGACAGTGTGTAGCGACGATTAAGGTCTACCTATAAAGAGCGTATAGATACTCGAGCAGCCAGATGCGTGCGATAGCTAAGAGACGGCGGGCATAAAAAGACATGTGCGTCGCGCTTAAACGCCTCTCTCGACCTCGCACTTGCTATATTTAGACCTGTGGGAAAAAGCCCTTTTCACCACTGTCCGATCGCATCGACCTCTCGCTCTTTTTTACACAAGCAAACGCTTCGAAATTTTATATGTTGAAAAAAATTTGCATTTTTAAATAAATCATTGAACCTGGCAAGGGCTGCATATTCTGCACGTGTGCAATTGATTGCAAGAAGCCGCGTGGGAAGTACTTCTTCTGCTCCTCCCCAGCTGTTCGCACATGTCTTTTTCTTCGCTTTTAGTCGCCAGCTTTCAAATTCACGCATTACCCTCTATCTGCTGAAAAAAGAAGGAAAATTCCATTCGGTTTCTTCCTGCCTTGCTTTTTCCACTCTTTTTAATAATGACTCGCTAAATGCGCAATTCATTTTTTTCTTTGCAGATCGATATGCCTATTGAAACAAACGATGAGGAATTTGACGCTGTTAGTCAAGATTACGTGTCTCCGGAGAGAGGTTTTAAAGGTACGTACATTTTAAAAGATTTCCTTCAATTTTCCAATAAGTAATGTTTGAAAGATTGTGATTGTAAGTTGGCGTGATGTTTACGTCGAGCGAAAAAATATGCGAGGAAGAAAGAATGAGGAAGAAAAGCAGATATAGAAAGATAAGGAGGAGGAGGGGAACGTCGCTGACGCCGTCGCAAGTCGGCCTCGATATTTCGCGTTCGCGCGTTCGCGCATTCGCGCGTTTCAGAATTAGAGAGAGCATCTCAAGAGTCTGAGGCGTTGCTCTAGAAAGCAATCCACTTAAGTGCCAACCTCGCCAGCCAGTTTCTGGCTTTTGTCCGCCAACAAAAATCTGACAAATATGCCGCGATTTGCCCTGGAATGGAACTTGGTCTCTTTCCCCTTCCCCTCCCTGCCCCTCGCTCATTCTTTCTCTCTGCCTGTCTCTCTCCTTCCGATTCGACCAAGAGCCCATATTAGCGAGCCCTTGTATTGACCGAAGGATGGAAAAGGGCTCGACTTGTTAAATTGGCCGGATCGAACAAAAGCTTATACAAATGACTGTGAATCGGGACTTTTACGTGTTATATTGATCCATTACCGGGAACCGCGCTTATTGATACGTTCTAGAGAAAAGGGGATCGAATCCGAGAGAACTCGAGAACCAATTCGCCTTTATTAATCACACTCCTACACTTCCGATCTTCTTGGAGGAATCATATCAATGAGCTACTAATAGCCAAACTTCAATCTTAATCAAAATCACTAACATTTCCCACTAGCTTCCCATTATGCACACACATTTCTACTCTCCTATGCTTTTTTATAAAAGAAGCAAAATTTATTAGGCTTCAAAAACACCAAAAATTTCATGAATTAACAGAGACTCAGAGTTCAGACACTCTTAACAGATTATTTCGTAGCTTTAGAGCTAATTGTTAAGAATTTACGCTTTGCCTTTTACTTCCTCCTAGAGGAAGCTTTGTAATAGTAAACAAGTTCTCTAAAAACACGTGAGAACATCGTTTTCAGCGCTTTTATATCATTTTATGATGAACGTGTGCAGCATTCTGTAACTTGATCTATGATACGACCGATTTTTTTTGTTTTTTATGGTCTGGAGACTCACAAATAAATGTTTCTTTTAATTTCGACCAGTTCTCAATTTTTAGAAAACAGCTTTTTCACATCTTTCTATATGGAGAAAAAAATTTATGTAAAAATTGCAACAATTCTTAACAAAAATAGTGTTTCACTAAATTTAATATATGCTAAACTTTAATACATTGTATATCAAATTTTATTCAAATTCTTACATTAATTTCAAAATAATATTTTTAGGATTTGCGCCTTTACATTGCGAGAACTTGTTTTATCTGTTGATCTGAGTAAACTGAGAGAAATACTTAATAAAAATTGTTACAATTGTAGAGATAATTACTAAGTATAAGATTAGATTCGAGACTCATGCTATTCACTTCGTTATTACGAGACACTGAGTTTTCTTCTATTTACATATGCATCGCAGCTGTTCTCCGTATATCGCAAATTATTTACTCGCACATCGCATCATTGAAATCGCAATTCTGTTTGTAAAGATCTAAAAGTCTCTTGGACATATAGTAATCATCGAGTGATCTATCCACTCACGAGCGAATATTACGAGACGAGCCGATGCGACTTTTTCGTAAGAAATATATGAAAACCCATAAAACGGTAGATTTCGTATTAAGTATCGAGGACATGGCCTGCTACACACGACACCTCGCTAAGGAAAAACAAACGGCGAAGATCTGAGCCCAAAAAAAAGACAGGCATTTCTCGGTTTTTTACACTTACTAGTAAAATCCAGCGCTCAATATTCTCTTTACACTGTTTTTTTCTAACCAGTTCTTCTAAATAATACATTCTGATTTTTTAGTTAAACTAATATCATAGCGATATTTAATTTTTCAACAAATTTAATTAATAAAAACTACAGTTAAAAAGGTTTAATACAACACTTATTTCATTAAATTGTTTAATGGAAAACTTAAATCTTTAAGAATTAAACTTTGGCGTCAAAAGAAAATGCATTCCTAAATTTTTCATAAATTACTTAAATATAATAATGAAATAATTCATGAATTACTTAAGGGGGCCAGTCTGGGTTAATTGAAACAAAATACACTTTCCAGTATAATAGCTATAAAAATTTTATTAATTACTTTTGATTGCTGGAACTTTTTACACTTTAAGTAGTCATGTAATTTAAGCTATTTATTCACTGTTAGAATATAAACAGTGCTCCTTAGCTCTACTATTGTTCCACCAAAAATATCTTACATTTTTATTTATTTGTCCACTTGCCGTAGCTTTTTTTCTAGTACGATGACTTATATGTGACCAGACCAGGCTTAAAATACTCTTCATAAGTTGCACCTCAGATGTAACGGATCACTTTTTTGAATAAAATAAGAAAAAAATATTGTAGACAGTTAAGTGCAAAATATTATTTTTAAGCCGAAAATTTTTATAGCTATTATACTGGAAAGTGTATTTTTTTCAATTTAACTCAGGCTGGCCCCCTTAAATGCTTCAAAACAAAAGCCATTACTTTTTTAAGATACGATCCAAATTGAGTGCGCTCAAGTTCCTTTCTTTACTGTTTATTCCGGGCACATTTTTGAGGTTAGAAATTTTGAATTTTACCGCCATTCCGGCATATACGTACGAACCAATCAAATTCACGTTTTCGAGGCTTCAAGAATTACTATGTGACTTTATTAAAATAAAATTTACTAAGTGACCCAGCAATTTTTCTTTAAAATCAAGTATACCCTGCCGGAAAATTAAGGATCTTTTAGGCAGAAAATGTTAAATCTTCTGTTCAGTGGGCAGATTATTTAACATATTTCGAACGCATTTGGAGGCTGTGGTGTGACGCCAACTGGTTAAAATCTGTTCTAAATTCTATTATTCAATTTTAAGGTTTTAACGATATAGGAACCGCGTGTTTATATACTTTATATTTTTTAAGTTGTAACCATTTTGAACTTTTAACCATTTTATTTTTTTATATAAAATAACAAATTAAACAGTATGTTTCAACGCTACTCCAAAATATCGAAATATAACCTACGATTCAGTATAATCACATAAGCGTTTAGGAGCTGTAAGCAGACATAAGAGGGAGAGAGAAAGAGCGTGCAAACAGTTGCGCATCTGGTTCTTTTGCGTTTAATTCAGTGTTAAACATAATTTTAACATAATATGCCAGTCTATCAAAACAGTTGGTAGTCGAAAAATCTAGGCAGACGTTAATTACAATTATATAACTACAAATAATTTTCCGTCAGGGTAGGACCCGATTGCAAAGTTGCTTAGTAATTTTTATTAGAAATATTATGATTTTTATTATATTATTTCTGTCAGTGTACGATTCGGTCGCGGAAGAGATTTTTTAATTCACATATGATGCTTTTTCGCCCGAGCTGAATAATTCTTTCAGCATCAGTGTCCTATGATGTTTTTTCTCAATTTCTCAACAAAATACCGTTTGCAGCTTTCTTTAATTATTCTCTCGAATAAGTTATCGTTATAGCCTTGCGTATAAATTGGCAGTGCCTATTTTTTGCCTTTGTATTTTAATCAGAGTGACGAGCATTTTGCGAGAAAGGCAAAATATCAGGGTTAAATTAGGTCATAAAGTTGTTTTTGTCAAAAAATTTGGATTTCAATATTTTACCGTAAGTCGTTTGAAAATTCGTTTTCCGAATCTTGGTATACGATTAAATTCATAAATTTGCGTGCACCTCATAGAAGCGCGTAAAGTTTTAAAGTTTTTATTGCACAAATATTTTTATATTCATTAGCAAGGAGTTAAATCATATTTGTTTTATAAATAATATTTTGTTACATCATATAGTTTTAAGCACACTATTAAAAAAGAGGGACAAAAAGTTTTTTTTTACTGTTTAATAGCCTAGGCGTACCGTAAGCTTATTTGTAGTTACCGATGTTAGCTTATTGTTATTAACCAAGCTAACTCGGTAGCTAACTTTTTTACCAGGGTTAAAGAAAGAGCGGTGCGCAAAAAAGTTTTGGTTTGGAGAAAGAAAAAGGCAAAGGTGAGTGTTTGTCAGCTTATCCAGTTGTCTGACTCCCAAGGTGTCTTATCCGAAGCAGCTTAGAAAAAGAATTAGAAGAGACAAGACGATGAAAGTTTGGACGCTGCAGTATCCTTGTGGGATGAACTCGAAATAAGTTTCTTGTTGTTTGGCAGTTGAGTTATCGGATGTATAGGTCAGGCTAATCTTTTGTTTCTGTTGGATAAAGTACTGCCAAATGGCAAATGGAGTATTGTGAAATGAAATTTGTTTACTAATGGAGAGATTGAAAAAAGGTGTTACTAAAATAAAGAGCGAGGTGAAATTTTGTGTTGAAGGCGGTGGCATGACCGACACTCTATGCCGCTAGACAAGCACTCGGCGGCTTCCGCCCTTGCAGCACTCGAGCTTGGGTTCTTGCTCGTGTCCTTTGGTTATTAATGGTTTCACCTACGGAGTTCATTAGGCGCACAGGCGCAAGCAACTCGGCGCTTCTGCGGCCCATTCACTAGCATGCACCATTCTCTTCTCCTTACTTTTCCACGTCATCTGCAGCATAGCACAATTGCTACTGCCAACTTTTCCCGCCCTTTCGACCACTTATCATCGCTGCAAATGATGAATAATATTATCTACTATTTACTATTCAAGCTTCAGCTTATTTTCGCAGGCTAGTTCAATTATTTTATTATCCACAGTTGCTCTCCTTAAAAAGTCAATGCTCTAAGTCATTTTTTACGCGACACTGCTTAAGGCTGAATATTGAAAAAATAATATCCGTCCCTCCCTTCATGTGCAGTCGGAAAAAAGAAAATGACTCTTTTGACTAATGTACTTTTAAGCAGCGCTAAGACGGACGATCGTAAAGTAGGGAACAGCTTGTCAAAGCATTATTATCCAAGAGGATAAAATTCGAGAGGAATATTTACAGGTAGGTAATTTTGAGCAAGAAAAGTAATTAAATTGACAAATGTAACAAATGAAAAAGAGAAATAACGTCGTGTCGGTTGGTAGTAGAGAAAATGCTTCGGAAAAATCAGCCAAGCATAAAGCTTTATCCTAACGAAACAAAAGAATAAACTTGGCTTCTCTTCACTCCTCTATATCTGCTTGCCTTTCTCCTGTAGTCTAACAATGTAGGAAATAAAAGTTTTTCCGCGAGAAAAGTGTTTGTGTACAATATTGAGCATGTGTGAATTTTGTTTGTTTCAGGAACCGGACTAGCCGGATAGTGATGATTTGAAAGGAAGAATTTGTAATTAGAATTTGTACATAGTTGAAGTAAAAGCAACATATTTTTATATGAATATCTGTGTCGCTCTTGTCCAAGCGCATAGCTTAGGAAAGCGATGGAGAGAGATATGAAGAAAAGACTTCAAGCCTGTAATTTTTGGAACTTCTAGTTATTATGTAGATATTCTTAAAAGGACACTCAATATAAAGTGTAAAGTAAAGTATTGCGTGCGAGAAGTGCAGAAGAATGTGCATCGACATCGACACATAATGCGTCGCATTATTTAGCCCTTTTTTATCTAGACAATAGAGATTATTGCAGTTGCGTTTTATTGAGGAACGATAAACTTCTCAATATTATATATCTAAGCTTTAAACTAAAAGATTGGATATTTGGATCGGAGTATCGATCGTTGATTTTATTACTTGTCTAATGAACTTATACAGTTTACTAAAGATTTTGTAGCACCACACTTATTCTTAAAGTATGTATATAGAGAAGTAACGATTGTACTGCGCTACCTTACGATAATAACTGTTTGTAAAAATGCATAAACCTTTTGAAGCGATGGATGAAATAAATAAACGAGTATGAATTTTCAAAATTCAAGAGAAATTCTGTTAAAGTTTCGGCTGACGCAGGCACGTTAATTAGTCCGGAGGGTATCCGTCGCATTCACCGCAGACGACGAGAAGGAAAGAGTGCTTCTCCCTCTCTACGCTAGGTGGTCTCCCCGAACGCACGAGTCATCATTGCCTCATTTACTCGGTAAAACAATCTTCCAGGCAGTTCGCGCGATGCCTTTAACTATATTAAACTTAGTACCGCGTAATTAAACTTGAGAACCCATCTATGAGGCCCATTATTTCAGAGACAACATTTACGTTTTTTTTTTTTTTTTTTTTTTTTTTCAAGTAAAAAAGCCAGCAATCTCCGGCTCAAATGAGCCTGCTAATAGTCTCGGATTAAAGAAGAAAATCACCTGATTTTTTTAATCCCTTGCGCCAGACTCTCGCGGCCTTTTCTTTCTCTCGCTTTTCCCGCCAGTTGATCTTTATAAATAGCCGGAGCATTAAGGTTTTTCCCCAATTTGTCGCCAGGGGCCCGCATGAGATAATCTTGACGAAAGAGGCTCACCTTATGCTGGGTAAACAGCCGATATCGTCAACCCGCCACACAAACATGCAATGCAATTTTTCTTTCATTTGCAGACTAAGGCGAAGCAGGTAAGGATTTAATCGAATTTCAAGTTTTAAGCCTTGCTGCAGCTCAGGCAGTTGTTTGGGGGGGGGGGGGGCAGCACCGATTCGCGGAACCTTTTCAATTCGCGTCGCGTCGATTTTTTGTAATTAATCTTTAGAGCCGCGGAGGAGGTAGAGACGGGAAAGAGAGCATAGAAAGAGGAAAAAAGAAGCAAGGGAAAGGAGGAGCAGTCCGGTGCTGTGTATCTGCTTTTTGCGAGAGTCAGATGACAGTCGCTTATTTAGCAGCGCGCGCGGCCATTTTGCGCGACAATCGGAAAAAAGCTCGCCGCTCCGACCGGCCGCTCTCCAATTAATCGATCGCTTATCAATAATGTCAGCCCGAGCGGCAGCCGATTATTATTGCAAGCATTATCCTTTGGGCATTTGCTGGCAAAGTTTATTTCTACAAAGTCCTTTGCTATGCAGCCTTTTTCGCAGAGGCCGCCAAATGAATTTCCTCCCCGAGCTCATCATCCCCCTTTTTCTTTTGTTTCTCGCTCTTTCTTGTCCATCATTTGGTCTTCATTCGAGGTCCTCAGACTCGAGCAAGTCCCGCACTAATGCGGAGAACTAATTTCAAATGGGCGCGGCTGAAAAAAGAAAAAGGAGCGCCCGCTAGCCGGGCGGGGAGAGCCCGGGAGGAAGTAAAAAGTAATCATTGCCGAGCGCATTAGCATTTTCAAGTGGTGCGCGTCTATCGGCGCTCGCATAAATTCTTGGGGAGCGCGGCCGAGCGCTCGGCAGGCTTCGTTAGCGGATACAAGTGCCGGCTCGCGGAAAGCGTCGCAGCGAAAAGCCTGGCCCGCGAAAAAAGGGAGTTGGGCCGAGGGCAAGAAAGAGGCCGGGGCCCTCGGGCCTTTTAATTACCGAGCGAATCGATCAGCGATCGCTGCCCAGGGCGAATAGCGCGGGCGGCTATTTCTGTGGCAGCCGGCTCCGGGCCGTCGCGCCGCGATGCGACGCTGTCCGCGCGCCTCCTCCGGCGCATCCAGCAGTTCGATCACGCGTCAGGCTTTTTTCCCCAGCTGCCGGCCGAGGGGAGCTCCGCATCCCTCTCCTTCCCGCTGTCAATTAGACAAGCGGAGAAATTGCCGCTCGATGCCGGGTCGCAGCTGCCGCCTTATGCAAATGCATTTCGAGCGATATTTTGGAAAGTGGAGCTATCATTATTTCATTAGGGGACAATTGATCAATTGCTTGTGGGAGAGCAGCCCGCCGGAATTGAAGCCAATTGCCGATGCTGACTAATTGCATTAGCAGTTGCTAATTGATAATTTAGCTCGTCTTAGCGGTGACTGCCTTGGCGCAACCGATCGGCCCCTTTTTTTAGTCGCGTCGCCCAACTAGCCGCGACATCGGCAATAGAGATATATATTTCGAGTACTAACAAGCTCCTCAAGGGCCAGTTGGTAAGTAACGCGACTTTCGTCCCGTCGTCTCGACGGCTCCCGGCTCCCGGCTCTCGGCTTCTGGGTATTATGTGGCGGCTTGCTCCGGCGAGCCTTTAAGCAAGGAATCCTCCGACTCGGGCCGAATCGGAGGATCGCGGCATTCCGGAATACCTCGGGCGGCCTCAAATTCTCTCCGAAAGATGAAAGCCCGGGCATATATCGCGACTTGCGACAATCGTTGCTAAGAGCATAAGCATATTTTGAGGAAAATAAGGTTCCGCTTGAACGGAGCGAGCGTAGGCGGCTCGCGACGCGCGCGCGCCATGGAAGCTCGGAAAAACGGCCGGGACGCTCTAATCGATTTGGCGCGCTCGTCCTCCTATCTTTCCGGCCGAGCTCGCTTCTTGCGCCGAGCGTGACCGCGCCAATTTCCAGGCCGGCCTTTATTTTCTCTTCAAAACGAATGATAAAATAGCCAGGCTTACGGCCCCGAAAGAGAATTCGGAATGAGGCCCTCAAAGGAGCTCTACGGCCAAGCGCGTGCAGAAGCTGCTGCGACTGGAGAAAAAGGAAATTGGAATTGAGTTCCAACGCCGGGAGGGAGAGAACGAATTACGGTAGCGCCGCAAACAGTAGCCGCCACCTTTCCTTTATACCCTTTAACGCGGCTCTTATGACTTTTTCCTTTTTTACGAAGAAGCGATTCTCCTGCCTCGTACGCCGCTTCTTAAATTCATTCAGCCGCCGCGAGCTTCCAGCTTTACGAGTCCCAGCAGACACCAGTCAATTAGTCCGCTTCATTTAAATCGGATAATTACTTTTCCACTTACCAATCTGCTCATCTCATTTCAATCTCAACATCTTTTTCTTTTTTTTCTTCCCTTGCGATCGACACTAAAGTTGCAATAAGCTCTTTTTACTACAAACACCTCGAGATCTCCGCAAAGTTTCACTCACGAAAAAGCTGGCAGATTAGGGGGCCAAGGCTCAGAGATTACGCGGCATAATCTCTAAATGATCAAACTTTCCTAGTGTTCTAATTGCGAATATGACGTTGCCTTATTCACCCTCCATCCGGAAAATTCTATTCACGCCTAATAGTGAATACATAGACAAACCTATGCACTTATCGTATCAACATTATTTTTGCACATAAATGCATACTTGCACATCGTAATTTTTTACTGAAAGCAAAATAAATTTGGCAAATTATAAAAGAGAACAATTATTTACGTACTTTTTTTATTTATCACCAGAGTATAGAATACACAAATATAATAACGTATAACGTTATTTAATAATAACCCAGTAGAGGAAAAGAGCTTCCTCTTTGCTGGTCTGGCTCTATATAAAACTAAAATCTTAGAACTAATTACTTAATATTTTTCTATTAATTTTGATGTTATTGACGCTGTAATGTTTATAAGGCAAAAGTGCATTTCTCAACTTACTTCCTAGTAACTATTTCCTAGTAACTTTCCAGAAATTGCATTTATTTTAATGATTTTCTCAAAACGTTCATCGACGAGTTTTTATATTACACAATACACTTAAATTACTAACACTAAAGCCGATATTGTAGTTAGAAATATTGCTAAAACGTTCTACATTCGGCATTCGAATTACACTGAAAACGCATGTATTAATTACTTGCGTAGAAAAAAACGTTTCTATAAATTTATTATACTATTTCCATGTTTGTTGTGATAATATCGGGATAAGAACTAACTTGTTAAATAACGCGCCTAATACTGTGAGCATTTGCTACACTGTAAAAAATCCCTTTTGTAAAATTACTACACTTAATGTGGGTAATCAAGCGACCTACTTTGAATGTAGCGACTTTACTATTGCCTTTCGCAATTTTACTACCACAAGAGTAAGATTTTACTAGTACAAGTACCATGTTACTGTGATAATTGCAAATGCTAGATAATTTCTGATTGTACTACATGAATGGCAATTTGTGGGAAGAATAATTTAGTAAAAACTAAATCAAATTGTATATAAAAATAACTTTATTTTATAATTAAGAATGAAAAACTAATATTTTCTAACGAAAGTTTTATTAAAATATAATTTGATTAAATTCAACATCGTTGTTTAATATTTTAAATAATAATTAATAAAATAATAAATAGCTTGCACATAATTTTCAATGTTTAAATGATTAATTTAGTAAACTTTAACTTAAGAGGTGACTCTTAACGTGTGGACTCTCGACTTTTAGACGTGAGGAATTCCCGAATCGAAGTGTTTGTTGTCCAGGCAGTAGAGCCTGGAGCATGGGCGCTCGAAGGGATTTTTTGTGGTAGTAAAATTGCAATCGTACTTGTACTATTACTTGTTAGAACGTGAATTTACTAGCAAAGACGTAAATTTCGCCGTCATTATACTAGTAAAATCGCGACATTGAATGTGGGTAATAATGCGACCTACATTAACTGTAGCGAAAATAAAATTGTGGTAGTAAAATCGCTACTGTCAAGGTAAAAGTACTAGCACATTGTATTTTTACGTAATTTATCGTTGTAATTCACACCGTAAAATTACTAGCACTAGCGTAAAATCGCTAATGCTATTGTAATTTTCATTTGGCATTTTTTACAGTGTACAAAAAGAATTAGGTACAACACAAAGGTGAATAATCTTATAATTTAATATATTTTTCACAAGGAAATTCTTACTTGCTAGATCGAACTTTATTCTATGCAAAAGTTTAGCACAGTAGTCGTGTTGCTCCCTTAAATCCTAGAAATTTCGTAAAAGCAAAATACCAATAATTTCAAAGAAAAGTAAATGCAGCTAATACTTTCACATAATTAGAGAGCAAATGTACTTTCGTAACAATTTTTATAAGTATAGTATAATAATTACTATGTTCAATCGAATTTTATCATTTTCCATCATTTGCAATAAATTTTTCAGATTTGTTTTAGGTTTTATTTGATCGAAACCATAACCTCCAATACTGTACTAACACTACACATATAATATGCATATCCTACGATAAAGTGCCTAACTTCATAAACATAACCTAAAAATAGTTTTCTGTTCATTACCCAGGAGTTAAATATCATTTCTATTATCAAAAAGTATTTTGTTACATCGTGTAGTTTTAAGCACATTATTAAAAAAAAGATAAAAAAATTGTTTCTATTGTTTAATGACGTAGGCATCCCGTAAGCTTATTAGTAACTTAAAAATTGTTAACGCCAAGTGTATTTGTAGCTACCGATATTAACTTATTGTTATTAACTAAGCTAACGAGGTAGCTAACTTTTCTACCAGGGAACAAGAAAAATTAAAAACTTACCTCAAACGGTGACCTATTAGAAAAGGATCAAGAATTAGCAAATTATTATTCCAGAATTATTCCAGTAAAGAATGTTTGTGTAGATGTAAGTTAATTTTTGTCTTAAATCAAAAATTTAAATAACTGCAAGTGATAGTTAAAATGTTTCTAATTATTGCAGTTTATTAGTGAGAATCAGGGTTCCTATCGAGACAACTACCCTCTAAACATAACCATAAACCATTCGCGAATCTTGAATCTGCAAAAATTATGAAATTTAAAATATCTACAGTATAGAGTAATGCACGGTTGTAAAAAGTTTCTATATGAGAAAAAAAACTTGAAATTAAAATGATTTATTTATTTATAATTTAAAATGATTAGACGTGATATTTTCCTAATGTTTTCTTAGCGCAGTTTTTGCAATATATTGGATATACGTGCTATGGAAAATAGTCAGTTGCAATTTTGTTCGCCATGCAATTATGGAAAAGAAACGTGGCCAAATTCTCACACATCTATTAAACAAGAATGCGTCAATCATAATTACCAGCCGTAAATTACTTTTATCCTCAGACTCTCGTAAAAAACATTAACAACAAACGTGGTAAAAGTATTAAAGATTTTTTAAGGACTAAAAGTAAAGTTTATACACTGAAACAATTTCTTTTAAAAATAAAAATGTTTCCTGTCAAAACTACTACCCTGCAGTGGGAAGCCAGCCGCAGACTATCATAAGTGACGTATTTACGCAGAAATACAATAATATATTTATCATTTATAAAATTTATATGATTTAATTACAAAATTTGTCGTATTATTTATAAATTTTACTAGAAATGTAACCAATTTTATAAACCAAGATGCTAGTTTGTCATAGACCATGAAGTAGTATGTGGATAGAAGTTCTCGCATACTGATGTTGTTTGCATAAGCTCAAAATGGGACCGTGTGCTTAGTACTCGTCGGAAGAGCATGTTAATCAGGATGTCGTATATAAGATTCATATATAAGAAAACTTCGAGTATCTTTAAATAACTGCGGGCATTAATGTGTAAGTATTGCGATAATTAACTGCACTGAGAAAAAAAGTTAGTTGAATCAAAAGATTCGTGCCCATAAATGCGAGCCACAAAATATTCTGTCAATTTGACAGACTTTGATTTTGAATTGAACAGCCACATTCTGTTAAATTAAAATCTTATGCCCTTGATTCAACAGCTTATACCGTTGATTCAGTGTCTTGTAATTGTAATTCAACCGAATTTCCGAATCTCGATAAAAAGAAATTGAGGAGCAATAGGAAATAAAATCAGCCAAAAAAGAAGTATTGCTGAAAATACTGACTTATTTTTCAATTGGAATTGAAATCAGCCAAAAAAGAAGTTTACGCACATTCTACGAATTATAAATAATATTTTGATGCAAACAGAACTGCCATTAAGCAAGCCGTTACAAAATTATTTGAAAAATCAAATTTGCCTTAGAGGTTAGCAAAGAACATAGAGAATCGTCGGTATAGTAGAGCGCGAAAATTAAGTTAGGCATCCCCTTAATAGCCTAAACACTTAGACCATTAGACCACCGACTGCCTGCTCCTGATCACTTTAAGGTTTAAATGGGTATTTTATTGGCTTTCACAGTACATGTATATCGCCACAACGCTTAAGTCAAAGTTTTTTCGCATACAGATTTGCATCGCTATCGTTATCGTTAACAGTCGCATTTTGTATTTTTCTTTCAATCACATATATTTATACATTTATAACAACGAGTAGGTATTTTCACATCATCATCACAATTTTTTATTCTACACTATAACACAATTCTTTATGTCAACATTCAACGCAGACTTCAGATAAGAAAGACAGATTCGAACCTGGGTCCACTTCGGCAGCGTTGCTTTAATAGCCTAAACACTTAGACCATTAGACCACCGACTGCCCCCTGCTGACCACTTGCGGGTACAGAAAAGCAATCGCCATCTGGTGGTTTATAGACGAATTATCCTCTCTTAAATAATAAAGCAGTAAAATTCTAGCATAGGAAATAAGATAATATTCCCCGTGGAAACTATCTTATAAAATACTATAAAAATGTACAAATTTTATAAAATCCGATAAATTATTAATCAGGTTTTATGCGGTTTTTGCACCATTTTATGGCGTTTTACAAGACTCTTTCAATAGAGTTGCAACTCAAACTCACATACAGTGGATATGTGATATGCATAAAATTTTAAACTGATAATAATAATTAACTAACTAGCAGTTTTTCCTCCCTTGCTAACGCTTGGTCGGTTGATTCGACCTCTTCATGCAAAATATATTTAAAGAATGATAAAGAATGCATTTGGAAAAAAATATTTATATTTTATCAACATCTAGAAATCCCATCTCTAGTAAAGCATCCGTCATATCACATTCTAAAACCATTGTAAAATGTATTAGAAATACCGGCTAGATAGTTTCATCAGTGTGCGTGAAAACGTGGTTATAAAGAGCCACCTGCATAGACGCATACTCCAAGCAAAAATTAGGTACACTATACGGGGCAGCGAAACGAGAGGCTCATGTGGTTATAGTACATTACCGACAGAGCAACAACGATCATGGCGACGAGCTCATCTTTCGCACTCAGAAATTGTGTTGATGTAAAAGTTATTTTCTGCAATTTAATGTATTAAACAGTTCATTCAACAATAAAATAACTTTCAAATTAACTTACTCAAGTTCTTGTGAGTCCGAGAATTATACTTTCATTTTGACAAAAATCTTGTGTTTTATTAGAATGAATGTTGAATTGATAGGCGCGCTTTCAAAGCGACGGTTGCGCCATTAAAACAACAGTATATGCCACTGTCCACCGTTCATGGCGCTGAGTTTATTGAATCAACAGAATTTCCTCTGTTCCTATACTAGTTTTTTTTTCTCAGTGTGCGAATAATGTTAGCGTCTTTACCGACAGGGATACGAGTTAGGTTTAAGGGGATGCCGAACATAATTTCCGCGCTCTACTGTACCGACAATTCTCTATATTCGCTGCTATAGCATCTAATGTAAATTTGATTTTTCAAATAATTTTGAAACGGCTTGCTTAATGGCAGTTCTGTTTGCATCAAAATATTATTTATTATTCGTAGAATGCGCGTAGACTTCTTTTTTGGCTGATTTCAATTCCAATTGAAAAATAAATCAGTATTTTCAGCAATAGAAAATGAAATCAGCCAAAAAAGAAGTCTACGCACATTCTACGAATAATAAATAATATTTTGATGCAAACAGAACTGCCATTAAGCAAGCCGTTTTAAAATTATTTGAAAAATCAAATTTACATTAGATGCTATAGCAGCGAATATAGAGAATTGTCGGTACAGTAGAGCGCGGAAATTATGTTCGCCATCCCCTTAATTCATCCGACATTTGCAATAAATCGAGCGATTATACTACGATTATCTGTAACTACAATAAAGTATATCGATAGGGATATGAAATAAATTTTTATTTCAAGATGGTAAAATTTAAGAACTGAACTGTAAAGAGTGTAAAATAACAGTCTGTGGTCGGCTTACAATGCGTGATAGTAATTTTTAATGGAAATTCTTATAATTTTTCCAAAATAAAATTCTCAGTGTATACGCAGATAATGTGTGCTCTTCTACCTGCAGCCAATGTGTAATATACCCATTTCAAACTCAAAGTGCATACTAACATTTTTTTATATTTTGCGAAATAACTTTATATTTTATCTTACATTAATATAAGGTAAATTGAGGCAAAATGCCCAGGTGGGGAAGATGCCACAAAGCTATATTTCCTTGTTTATAAACATATGTCTCTACTGTTCATTCTCAATCTGTATTGCGAGCATTTAATTACATTGTCATAGTATTACCGATCTTTCACCTTAATATATACTTCCTTTTCAGATCTCTATTCAAATGATTTTATTTGATATATAATTATCTGTATTTTTAATTCTCATTCCACAATACATTTAAAATAGCTTGTGATCTCAAGTTTACATTGGTATAGTGCAAAAAACAAAAGCTGTTAATTTTGTTTAAATTGATTCCACATAGAGAAGATGCTAGTACATTAAGGAAAGCTTTAACTTTTTATCCAACAAAAACATTTTATTGCATTTTTTTTTTGTATTATATTACCAAAAACCGTTTAGTCGAATATATATATATTTTTCAAGTTGTAGAACAAACAAACAAGAAGCTCGAGGAAGGGCTGACGTATGGCCCTGGAATCGCTAATTAACCATAAGGTATATTATTTTGTTAATATAAATTAATCGTTAATCAAATCTTTAAACGTGTTTTTCTCAAAACCATGTTTTGAGAAAACTACTTGACGAATCGCCTTTTTCTGTTTCGAAGTATATTCAATTTGTTGGAACCTAAACGACAATCAAGATGATATAAGATGCATAATTCTTTTATGCAGTACTTTAAAGAGCGAAAAAAGCGAGAAAATGAAAACGAAAATTCAAATGCCATTTAAAAAAAAAAGATTTTTAGCGATAATTGTAGTTTAGGCTCGAAGTACACTCAAGTATTTAAAAAACAATAATTTTTTTATTTTCTATTATTTTTGCAGATGCTAGAGTGGCCAAACAGAGGACCATCTTTTTTGAGACGGTCAATCTGCGAGGCATTATATCAACATTGTTTATTTCCTTCAATGAAAAAAAAAATCAAGAAAAAACTGCCGTTTTGTTCGATAAGAAGGTAAAGCTACCCTTTAGTCAGCATATTTTGTCAATGACATGTTATCTTAAACATGAAAATAAATACAACGTGTTCATTCTCTATACACAATATGTAAAATGTAACATTAATATTATAAACAATTTTTGTGATTGATGTTTGAAGATTATTTAATTTTTTTGGTGGCATCTTTCCCGCAGGTATGGGGAGGATGCCGCAGTTTTGAATGACTTATAAAGAACATAATTTTCCGAGAAGTAAATAAAATAAAGAAGTAGATTTATCATAAATTGTGTATGTATAATCATAAACGAATTAAAAAATTCTAATAAAATTGATGTACTCCATATTTGTGTATTTTTTATTTTAATTTTAACCCTACCTGTGGCAACTTTCCTCGGTTTACCTTATCTATATCATAAAGACTGACTTTTTCTTCTTCATTGTAAAAGATCTACTATGGTCACTTTCATTCTGATGCAGAAATTTTTATTTAAATTTAGAGTTAAATATGTATTATTTAATTTCTCTCTTCCCCATTCAAATTTTCTCGATCCATGAAATTAAGCAGTTCTTTAAGAGGGTACGGTGCAATAAGGTATTGTTTAGAATGCATGCTTTTAATAATTTTATATATTAAAGTTATACAACTCATTAAAAACGATTAAATTAAAAGAGCCAAAGCATTTTCGATATTTAAAACTTTAAATGCGATAATCTAAAAAGAACGGTTTCTGGCTATGATTTCAGAAAAACAATCGTATATAAGTTTCCTTTGAACTAAGGATTTTTCAAATGATGCTATACTTTTTAAAATGTAATATTTTTTAAATGCTTCGGTTACAAATAAAAAAAACTCAGATATCCTGTCCAGTGTACATATAATAGACATTTAAGAGCCTCCGCAATCATTACTAAGTTAATTATTATTAGATTTTTGTAAAATAGTTTCTTTAGCATATAAATATTACATATAAGTGATAAAATCAAGAAAAAAGGCCAATTTTTTCTCCTGACCGTATATATGTCCCTTGAGGCCAATTCAAGATTGGCTATTTTATTGATCATTTAAAAAGTGTGGTTACAACAAAAGGAAGCTAATTCACGAGAGCAATATTGCTGTTTTTCTTTTTATCTCAACCGTTTTTCTCAAATTTATTACAAAAGCCAACTAATAATTAGGCTCGTAATAAATAAATTTTGAATTACGTACTTAAGTTAGCACAAGACTTTAAGGCTTAAAAATAAAAATAATAAAAAGTAAAAAAAATTACAAATTTTGGGGAAATAAAGAGCATTATTCGAACGGAGCAGAAGTAAGTGCCAGTTTCGACTTGCTCTCAGGTCTATAAAGCATCCCTGCAATAATTTGAGGTAGCGGCGAGGGTCTGAAGTAAGAAAAAGCAAGCGAGAAAAAAATATCTTAAAAATATTCATTTAAGTACATTTGCTTCGAAATCGTTAGGTTAGATTAATTTAATGAATTGTTACGTACATTTGGCAAGTGAGTGAAAAGTATAGTCGCTGATTTTTCACTGAAATCTAGTGGCCTACTCAGAATTTCCACAGTGTTACTTAGGTAAAAATAACTACGTGTGTATAATGTTTGCCGTTTGAGCGTTGGGGTAATGAAATGACGTTATTTGATGATTAAAGGTTAAGAAGAGAAAGGAGCTGTGGCGTAAGTAGATGAAGCCTGGCGATAGCGATACAAGGTGGTGTGCAGGTTGAGAGGCTCGAGGGGAAGCAGGCAAGCAGGTGTCTTTAACTGTGTATCTGGTGATCTAGCTATATCGATGTGGCGACGGGGGGGCTTCGGGCCGAAGGAACAATGCGCGATAAGGTGAAAGGCGAAAAAAAGGCAATGCCGATTCGGCCGTAGGTGGGGTCTTTGCCAAGTGTCATGGCGTCCTCTTTGGGAGGAGGAGGCCAGGAGCATGGCCACTTTGGCCGTCTCTTTCTCCGGCTCTCCGGCTTCGGAAGAAAAGAGTTAGCTGCAGCGCCCGCGGAGTTGCCAGACCGCAGGCGCTCCGGGCTCGCGCCTTTTGTTTTCCTCGCGGCGTGCACGGAGGCCTTTTTTGCGGAGGTGCGCGAGCGATGGGAGGCGCCAGTCGCCGTCGCGGCCGACCAATCGCGACTCGGAGGGTGCACGCCTCCGAGAGCGCCGCGCGCAACCCGCCGAGAGTGCGCGCTCCCTCTGCAGTCGAGGCACTCCGGCTCGCTTCCACCGATCCACGCATCTTCTCCGTCTGCTCCTCTGCCGCTGCCCCCGCACTGCCCCTGCACGGCCAGCAACGACACAATGACGGATTTTCCTAGCGTCCTTGCGCAATTTCATCCTCGAGCCTCTTCTCGTCGTCACTACCCTCTAGCTAATTAATATTAATTCTGTGCATTGTTTAACCGGTTGCCAAGTTTGCGGAGCATCCACTTCTCACGTTTCAACGTCCGTGCGTGTCTTTCCTCTTTACGCTTATCGCATTTAAAAGAAGCAATTAAGGCAAAGTGTATAAAAAGCCCTATTAAAATGGGATCCTCGAGAAGGATCGGAGAGAGAAATGCATGCGGTAATTGGAATAATAAGAAAGAATGTGCTAAGAAACGGCTGCACGCGCGCTAGACTCTTGCGCCGTGAGAGCCAGCAATGAGCGTTATCGCAGGCGGGAAAAATAGGCCAGAGCAGACTTTGCTTCGTGCGATACGATCTTGCGGGGAAGAAAGATTAATCGCACCTATAGTTTTGAGTTGTTGCAAAGCCAGGCAAAAGTCCGCCATGTTCGCGAGTCTGGAGGTAAAAAAAGAAGAGGCGAGGCAAGTGACAAGCAAAGTTGGACGGAGAAAATAAGAAAAGTCGGAGCAGTAAGAAACGGCAAAACAAAAGCAAGTGCCTCCAGCGGGAAAGAAGGTGGACGGAGATAAATGAGTAACGAATCCAAAAGGAAGCGTACAATCGAAAGGGAACATCCGGCAAAGCGAGAGAAATGCTCGCTCTGACGAAAGCCTTTCTGTTTTGGCGCTCCTGATTTTTCCTTGCCGCCGAGCTTTTTCACGCTCCGCGAGCGTATGGCGGCCGCTGCCTTTGCGCCGCGGCATAATCGATAGCAACGCTTCCACGCGGCCTCACTCTCTATCCTTTTTAAACGAGAGATCATTTAGCTTGTACTTTGATATTTTGAGTTTGGAATTTAAAAACGCTTGCACCTGGGATCCAGCGGCTCGCGTGTTGTTGTTCGGTTGGCAAACGGCCTTGAACTTGGAGCCGTTCTGTTTGCGCGCTTGCACGAGCGAGCTTGTTCGCTCGATCTCCCGCCCTCTATCGAGTGAAAAAGCGTGTCGCAGTTTTTCCGGACAGGAGCGAGCAACTGGAGGGCATTCCTCGGGACGTCAAGACGCGCGCCCGAAACGGCGCTTCTTATAGGCTACTTGTTAGGTCGCGCAAAGGTGAAAGCGAGACAGAGAGCGTAGGAGGCCCTTATCCGTAACCTCCGACTCCGACCAAGATTTGTGGTTATTGCCGTAGCTTTTGCTCGGCTGAGCTTAGCGGCGCTCCACGGATTCTTGCCATTCTTTGCCTCGATACTTTGCCCCAGTCACCTTTCGAGAGCCGTGCCTCCCGATATTTATTTTCGCTTCCTGTCGATCAACAGGTATTCACTTTTCATCCTCTTTATTACTCTTAACTTACAAATTAATTTTTTTCTGCGTTCCCAGGCAGAAAATTAACATTTTCAATGAAAAATCTTTTCCAAACCAGATGTGAGAGAGGGCCTCATCTATGGGTCATGAATAGGAAGATACACTGTTAAACTATATAATGAACAACATTTTCAGAGAGGCACCTTCCCAAAGTTTTATTTCAATTGTGTACTATTAGCTATCTCGCAATAAAGTTTAAACTGCTCATATATCTAAATTCTTGAGAAAATGAGCAGCGGTACGAGTCTCTAAACTCATTTTTCTCAAGTAATAATGTTCTAAATTTGGGAGCGGAAAGACTGGAGACTCAATTATTCCGCTATTTCATGTGTAACGAATTGTATATTAAAATATAATCAAGGATTAATATTGTCAATAAGGCGATTATTCTCAAGGGAGGATCATTCTGATTATTTGATAACAAATCAATTACAATATGATAATAAGTGTATAGGTACGTGAAAGTTAAAATGTATCCCCGAAGAGTACACGGAGGAAAAATTTTATGTAAAAATTACTATATTTTTTAGTAAAGCCGAGACAAACTCGTATTTCATTAAATTTTAGTATAATATGGTATAATAAAAATTTGGATTATTAAACTTTAATACACTGCATACCACATTTTATTATATCTAAATTTTATGATACCGCATAGAAAATTTTATAGATAATATTTTTAATATTTGCGCCTTTACATTCCGAGCTTTATACATTGTCTTTTTACGAGTTTCAATTTTCGAAAAAACTTGTTTTTATCTGTTAATCATTACTTAATATTATTCACTAAATTATTATGATACATTGAGTTTCGTTCTATTTATACACTGATAGAAAAGATTCTTTAAGCCAAAGTCTTCGCGGCTTTAAAAAATAATTTTGTCATGGTATTTGAAATAAAGAAGTATGCATTAGCATTCAAGAAATATTTCTTAATAGTTAATGCGCGATCGTCTTTACCGACAAAAATCCTGTGGATGGCTTAATAGTTAATGCACCGTTTCTTTACATCTAATACCTACGCCTTTGGACTATATTAAATGCGCACGGCTTTATATTAAAGACACTGGCTTCGGATCAAAGGATCTTTTCTATCAGTGTAGATATGCATCGCAACGGTTCACCGTATATCGCAAATTACTTATACACGCATCGCAACCTATACTAATCGCATCATAAGATATAATCGCAAGTCTTTTTCTAGAGATCTAAAATTTTCTTATACAGTAATCGTCGAGTGATCTATCCACTCACGAGCAGATTTTACGAGACGCCTCCTAGCGGTATCGATGACTCCTTCATAGCAGATATCCGCAGCCTTTTATCCATATATAAACACAACCTCAAACTCATGTACCGACCGTAGTATCAATACAATTTGCTAATTTAAATGTATACATTTGACGCAAAGTCGCCAAAATTTTACGATACCACATACTAAAAAGTACAATGTTGAACTTTGTTATACGGTATAACAGTATTAGTTATAGCAATATGTATACTAAATATTCATATATATTCATATAAGTGTTCTAAATTTACTGCTAAAGCCAAGTTTGTTTCTCAATTCCTCAAAAGTATAGTAATTTTAACTTGTCCATTTTTCTCCGTGTAACGGGTATGTCCGAAGAATAAAATAAAATAAGTTTAGGCAATAAAATATGATTTTACTCCCTCTGCAGAGGTAAATAAAAATATTATTACTGAAATTGGAGTTAAAAGTTTTAAATATTATAATAATAATAATGTCCCAAAAAAAAATTTTTTTATTAATTTTTGCATTTTGAAATCTAACTTGTTAAATTTTTAAAATTGTACAAAAAAATTTGTTCTAGATTCAGAAGCATATGTATATATATACAAGCAAAAAAAAAGAAGTCAAAGAAAAATCCAATTTTTTTACATTTTTATAGATGCTAAAATGAAGGAGATTTATCTGATTAACAATTAACAAACACATAAAGAGATTGATTTAATTTCTTTTTTATAAAACTATTAGCCAATGCACTGAGAAAAATTTTAGGGCAAAAATTACAATATTTGCTTGTACTTGAAGGACAGACTGCAATTATGACATCAATTAATTTTACTTTATTATATTATGTTAGAAAAATGTATAATTACTGCAATATCTTTTAAAATTTTTATTATTTAACATAGGAAATATTTGCTGATGTAGAAATTCCAATTTTTGTTAAAGAAAATTCCAGTAAAATGTACAAATTTTGCATTTTTATTATTAATTTTTACTATAATTTCTTGTAACTAATCGATAAATATTCAACAACTTATAATGATTTCTTGGAATATTTATTAAAACCTTGGGATATTTTACAAAATTACATTGTAAAATTTATTGTTCGCGCTACGGCGCATGCGCCCTAACCCACAGTGAGCGTGAGACTTCTCGTTTCTTCTTCGAGCTAGCCATTGATCGGTCGGCGAAAATCAAAATGAAAAGTTTAACTGAAATATTTAATTAATTTTTGTATAGATGTCGCACCGTTTTTCTTACTCGCAAGTGGTTAGGATTGACAGCAGTTAGTATATAAGAGCGTTTTGATGTATCTCTTTCAATAAAATGCGATTACCATGTATAATGTTAATTAGGTGCGATCATTGCGAATAATACTTTAGCGTTAACAAATTAAGTAGGTCTTTCTAAAGTTAAGTAAGCGTTCACTTGTATCTCGATTTCAATAATGCATATAAGCGATGAATGAAAAAAAAATCCAAACGTTTATTCTAACCAAAAGGTTAGGTCGGTGTTTCCTATAAAATATTTTTCTTCTATATTTATTTAAATTATATTTACGAAATAAAATTATAAAATTTGCAAATAAATATAATAAAATTTACAAAAAATTATAGTAAAATTTGCAAATAAATATAGTAAAATTTACAAAAAAATATAGTAAAATTTGCAAACATTTCATGTAAAATTTACAATTGGAGGATTGAAAAATTTACATACCGTACATTGTAAAATTTGCTATTTCTGAAGTCTGTCCTCAGGTAATATGAATTATTGTAAAAATTCCTCTATTTTTTTTTCAGTGTATTTGTGAACCATCCCTAGTAGAAACGTTAACCAAACGTTAACGATAACAATCACCTACTATAAAAACGTCAGAAAGTAAGGGGGCGCTTATAACTAATAATAAGACTAATCATTCTCCAAAAAATGGTGTAGATTACATTAATTATTTAATAGCCAAAATGCTTTATGAATGTTTAATTTAGCAAATCTTTATGAATACTTTTGAATCGAGGGGGCGTAAGTAAATTATTTATTTAAACAAATTATTCTGATCAAGTTTTAATAATATTTTCGACCCCGCATGACAAAAAAAAATCGAATGAAATTTGCATTTTGGAGGTTAGAATGTATATCTCGGCTTCTATATAAATATTAAAAATCTACGCTACATCTGCGTTATTCTTTTTTTATTGAAATTATAATATTAATAATTAATATTAAAATATTTAATACATAATTACAGCAATATATTTAATAATAAAAAGAATTCTATTTTTCCCGATCCGCTAGATTCTTGGCTTGTACTTGGTTTATTCGTTAGCTAAGTAAATTAGCTAATTACTAGTGTACCAACCATTTAACTTGGTTTATTTTCTACCTGGGAAAAAAATCTAATAATAAATGAAACTTAAATTCTATTTTGTTGTCCTCCACAGAGGGAATATTAAGAATCTTAGGTGTATGTATATATATATATACTATTTCTGTGCACGACTTTTCGGCCGGTGGGCAGAATTTTTTTCTCTAATTTAACAAAAATTTAAAAAAAAAGGACAATCTTAAAAGTCTCTAAAATTAATGAATCTTATAAACTATACAAAAGACTTGTCAAAATTATAACAAAATATCAAGTTGATTCATTCGTTTTTACTCCGCTAAAAAATCACTTTTCTTCGAAACCAATGAATAAAAATTAAAATTTTTTAAATTTTATGAGATTTCCTTTGATATTATTAGCAATTTTTCCGCAATATGATTTTTTTTATTTATAACATAAAAATTATCACAGCTATAGTCCTAAATTTCTGGCGAGCAAAAATAGGGAAGTTTGTACCATTTCAATTCCCTTTAAAGCGAATCTATTACATTGATTTCATATTAACTAAAAGCACGAAAAATTGTTTTTTGAAAATCAAATAAAGAACAAATAAAACCGAACCTATCTTGTTTTGTTATACTAAAAACACACACGCTCATACCCTGCCGGAAAGTTAAGGAGCTTTTAGGCAGAAAATGTTAAATCTTCTGTTCAGTGGGCAGATTATTGTGGTGTGACACTAGCTGGTTAAAATCTGTTCTAAATTCTATCATTCAATTAAAGTTTATAATGATATAGGAACCACGCGTTTATACACGGAAAGAAATTTTTATGTAAATATTACAACAATTTTTGACAAAAATTAGTATACTTTTGAGTAACGTGGACACAAACTCGCATTTTATTAAATTTTACGATACTGTGTAGTAAAAATTATTATCACTAAATTTTGACGTACTGTAAAACGTACATTTTACTATACTTTATACTAAATTTTGTTATACTGCATTCTAATTTTTACTCCTACTGTATATCAAAATTTATTAATATTGTTTTGTTAATTTTCAAAATTGTATTTTTGATACCCGTTTGTAATTATTGAATTCATGTTACTTTGCTGCAGGGTGTCGCAGAAACTTTTCTTTTGGTTGAAATTAAATTTAATTCTTACATGTACATTTCTAAAGTATGATTTTAAGTTTACATTACATATATCGCACGCTATTTACATGTATCGCAGCCTAATAACGCATTATCGCAATCGCAAATGTGTAGTTGTGAAGATATAAAATTTGCTTATATAGTAATGGTAGAGTGAGCTGATCACTTGCGAGTGAATTACACGAGTCTTCCTCCATCTATCGGAGTAAGAAGTAGTTACTAATTAAGATGGTCATTTGATGCGGTAATTAGCGGTCCCGGTTGTCCCTTTACGGCAAGTTCATTTGTTTCTATAGTATTTACTATCTTAGCTGCGTATTTTTACTATATCGCACACTAAAAAGTGTTATACCGTAGGCTAAAAGATATTCAATTTTTGCTATACTATATGACAATTTTTAATGCACTGCATAGCATAATGTAATGAATATATAGTAAATATTGCTATAAATATATTAAATTTGCTTCGAAGGCGAAGTTTGAGTCTCCATTACTCAAAAGTATAGTACTTTTTACGTGATTCTCTCCGTCTATACTTTATATTTTTTAACTTGTAACGTTTCCTTCTAGAGAACTCCATTTTATTTTTATATATAAAATAACAAATTAAACAGTATGTTTCAATGTTACTCCAAAATATCGAAATATAACCTAGGATTCAGTATAGTCACATAACCGTTTAGGAGCTGTAAGCCGAAAGAGCGTGCAAACAGTTGCGCGCGCATCTGGCTCTTCTGCGTTTAATTCAGTGTTAAACTTAATTTTAACATAATATGCCAGTCTATCAAAATAGTTGGTAGTCGAAAAATCTGGGCAGACGTTAATTACAACAACGTAAATGATGGTTAATTTTCCGTCAGGGTACAAAATCTTGAATTAAAAATTACAAAATTACTTTGCAATTCAAACATTCGAACTGCAAATTGAAAACAAATTCTAATTCAAGTAGTAATTCAATTATAGTTTATTACTGCATTGTTTGCAACCCTAGTGTTTATGTTTTTATATCGCTTTATGTTGGATATTGCATGTCCAAATTTTATTTATTTTGGCTCATTCTTTGCTTTTTACTTTTTTAATCGACTGATTACTTTCATTAAATATGAATTTTGAATTTTTAAAAAAATTATCTTTTATTTGTTTTAATAATAGGATTACAAATACTCAAATGAAAGAAAAATTAGTTAAACAATCATAAACTTATGTTAAAGCAACTCTTTTAACTATCACTGTTCTTGTTTTTATATAAAAATGGTTACTTTTTCTACACTAACTCACGCAAAAATGTATCTGTTACATATTGCCAAATGAATCTGCCATTTGTATATGACGTGAGAAAACAATGTGAAATACAAATTAAACTATTCATATAATTAAGAAAAAAATTGAATTAAAAGTACAGTGTGAAAACGAATTAAAGTAAGAATTATTACAATTTTACATATTTCGCACATTAAAATATGATAAATTATTTATTTAATTTATTGATAGTTCAGTCGACTCCAATAAAAAACACAGTTCGTAACATAATTATCTTTACATATATATACCCATAAATTATTCATATACAGTAGTTTTTGAACATTGATCGTTACTAAAACTATAACCTCTCATTTTTCTTCATCGCTGAATTCCTTTGAATCCCGTTGAACGGGTATTTTCACCTGAAAATTAAAATAGAACTTGTCACAATAAATAATAGCAGTTTAATTAATCTAAATGTTTTTAAAGATCAAGATACTCGTCTCGCTGTCACGTATATTCTCCAATTCAGCTATATATATGATACTTTCTATATGTTTTAAGATTGTTACATTTGTAAGTATCAAATATATTTATTGTTAATGCTTCGATCTCAGATTCTTTTCTACTTTTCCCTCGACCTGATTGTAAAAACTCGGCTGCTTTTCTTGTTTCACGGATTATTTGATTGTACTAATTTTGCTTATATTGCAACACTAAATAAGGTCTTTCCGACATAATTAAGTAAAAAAGCCACTCATTCCTTCTAATATGACAATTATTTATCCAGGTTAGTATACAGGTGTTTCTTTTACTTATTTTTTTCCAAACTGATAATGTATAAACGAAAAAATGTATAATAGTGCATCTTTTCTTCATATTTGTTTAAATAATAATGTTATTGAGTAATTTTAGCAACTGATTTGAAATGAATTAATAGAAAGATGTTTTAAAATACTTAAAAAAAGAAGTTAATCATTGGTTGTAGGCTCAGTTTTGATGAATATATGAATAAAAGAAGAAAAATATTTTTGTTTCTCAAAAACAGTTGCATTGTCAAGTTATAATTAAGTAACGGCGTTGTTGAATAATAGCTATAATATATAGAGTAAACCGGGGAAGTTGTCACAGCGAAGGAAAAAATTAAAATAAAAAGTACACAAATATAGCATAGATAAATTTTACTAGACTGTTTTAATTTGCGTACGATTATACGTACAAAATACATAACAAACCTACTTCTTTATTTTATTTACTTTTCGAAAAATTATGTTTTTTACAAGTTATTCAAAACTGGCATCTTCCCCATACGGGAGGGGAAGATATGTTGGATAATACGCTGGCATCCTCTCTGTGTGGTAAGAATTTAAAAAAAAATTAACAGTTTTCCTTTTTTGCACTATATACCAATGTAAACACGAGGTCATTAGCTATTATAAATATATGAAATTTTACTGTGGAGTGACAATGAAAGATATAGAAAATTGTAAACCAAACTGCATCATTTGAGTAAAGGTCTGAAAAGGAAGTAAATTCTATCATTCAAGATTCATCAGATCATTCTGATTCAGACTGAACAGTATAGAAGTATGTTTATAAACAAACGAGGTATAGCTTTGTGGCATCTTGCCCCAGTTTACCTTAAATATTGAACTTTTATTCAATAAGAAACGTATTAACAACAGATGCAAAACTAAAGTAGTAAAAACGTACCTATAAATTGTTGTTAAAAAATTACTAAAAGATCGTAGATACATAAAGGTCCACTCTATTGTACAAGTTTTTTCGGCATTTATTGTTTATGAGTTGAGTATGAAAAAATATTTAAGTTAAGAAACCAACATTTTAACTGCGTTTAAAATAAACGTTATCAAAGTAGTAAATAGAACAAAGTAAATAACGAGTGTATGCTTAAAAAAATAGTATAGCAATTATTGTTACAATCACTCGCAAGTATTGCTCATGGGATATATTTTTATTATTACAAATTTCTTATGTCTTGCAAAAGATTCATGATGCGCTTGCGGACAATAGCACATATTACATTTTCAGTCTTTTGCATGAATCCAGAGAGAGCAGAACTTGAACTCGGACCACCGAATTACAAGTCCGTCGCTCTACCGACCGAGCCATCGTAGACGTTTGTTCGCGAAAGGGGCACAAAGTGATATAGTCTTATATAATATTTGCAATGGCATTTGCCTCAGTGTATAGAAGGTTTTTTGTAGAATATGGCAAAATTGAAAATTAGTACATTTTCTGTTTCAAGTGCCGTGCGGAAAGTACATGATTTTGCTCATTACCTGGCCCACTTTGTCGAAATTAAATTTATACACTGAGAAAAATTGTTCGTAAAAATTGACAGCCACCCAGGTGTTTAAATTATGCTGAATTTTTTCCAGAGTTTTTTTATGGATTATAACCCGCTGTTACGAAGATATATCAGTATAATTAATTGATTCAATATGAATTTTTAAGACATTCAGTTTATTGCAAGTAAATATTTGTATTATTTTTCGAAAATTTTAAGCGTGCACTTTACAGAATTTGATTGATTTTAATGGGCATTTAACGGATTGACTGATGATTGGTGAAGAAAGTAATTTATTTAAGGCTTGCTTTGGACTTAACACGTTAGATTTCCTCTAAATAAAGAAACTTGCCCCGAGTACAAATGTCGCGTGTTGAACATCTCAATTTAAGTGCAGCGTTCACGCTAATTTAGTTAATGCGACACGCTTTTTAAGTATCTTGTAGTTGTACGCATAGGCTGTTTACACACTTTTTCCCAAGATAGAAATGAACTTTGAAAACTCGTTATAGAAATTATGAAGCAAATGAGCTGCTACTATTTTATTGAGGATGCAGGTAGGTGCAATTGTAGCAAAGAAAAAAGCGATAATCTGTGAAGATTATTAAAGAGCGCGACTGGCAGTGATGAGCGATAAAAACCGTAAGCTCTTTTTTCCGCGATCGAACGATACTTACGTTAAGCTCGCAGCTTAATTAGCGCTATTCTCGTGGAAAATGCTTGGCTTATCTAAATCTCGAGGTTAATGTTTGTTAGTAATTGCGGTAAAAATTGAGGCGGGTGCAGTTACTTTCTGTCGGCGCTCTCGGCGTAGGGCAATCCTCCCCACGCTAGCGCCTCTCTCCCCCGCTCGGGTCGGCGAATTCGCGGCGTCTCCCTCCCGAGTGGCGACTGCGGCGAGTGCGGCGAGTGCGGCGACGGCGGCGTTGGCGGCACTGCACGCATCGCGAGCCGAGGCGAGCCGAGGGTTCGCGAGGCGAGCCGAAGGCCCGTTCGAATCGCGAGTCCCGCGTCAGTGTAGAAAGCGCGTTCGCGGTCCACGGTACACGATTTCCGGGGGCCGAGGACGAGGAGGCCAGTCGAGCGGGAGCTTTTTGTCGCTCCTCCTGCGTTATCGCTCTCCCCCGGCCGCTCTCTCGCTTCAGCCGCGGCTGGCCTTTTTTGCCGAGCGGCATCGATCGCTCGCCTGGCGCGAGCTCGCCCATAGTCTCGCCGACTGTTGTTCTAGTCAGGAAGGAGACTCTGCCGACTCTGTTTACAGGCTCGCTCGGTGCAAAGGTCGGGGCGAAAAACACGCGGCCTGTTTACCGGCGACTCCGGCGACCAGTGACAATTTCCTTCGCGCAGTGTGCACCCGTGCTTTTTAGCGATGAGCGCGGCTCCGACCGGCGCGCTGCAGGCCGCCGAGGCCGCCCGGGAAGATTGCACCCTGGACGCTCGAGCTGCACGGTCCGCGGCAAAGTGAAGCGTGAGTTTTGTCAGTGAGTTGCCCCAGCCAGACAGTTAAAATTTCGACGAAAATTTCGCCGATCCCGGGCAGCATGTACCCCTGGTACCGGGAGAGCGTGGCCGCGGCTGCGGCTGCCGGCCTCGGCGGTCCCGTAGGCGTCGTCGGCTCTGGATTCTGCTCGAGCGCTCCCGGCCAAGGCGGTACCACCATCAAGACCGAGACCGGCTACTCCGACTGCATGCTGGCTCTCGACTACGTCCAAAGCAAGGTGAGCGCCTCCGTCTGTCGCTCGATTCCTCCTGCCCTCCTGCCCGCCTCTTGGCTCGCTGTATCGCGTCGTAACTCATCCGAGCTAATTAATTCCGCGCAATCATCGCGCCGTCCTTTTCTTTCTCTGCTTCACCCTCAAACTCCGACAGTACGTCTCGATAACGCCGTTCTCACCCCCTATTCGTTCCTTTACGCTGCAATCGTTTTGCTCTCTGGCTCTAGAGCAACTCCTAGCCGCTAATCGCCTTTTTCTGCTACCTCAAAAACGCACCTGCTGCTAATTTGCTTCTACTTGCTCCTTTGCAACGCCACGATTCTGCCTGCTTTTTCTGTGAAAACATTTTAGAAATTCCCATTTTCTTATGCACGTCCTCTGAAAAGCTGCGGATTTGTATTATTTCTCAATGAAGCTCTCCTCTGACGAGCAATCAGTTAATTCACGGTGTAAATGGCGGTCTGCAGTTTACACGAGTTGCTTAAGTGTATGCCATTACCTAGGCAGAAATCATTAAAACTAAACGCTGATTTAACATGCTTCCAGTTCTGCTCTCTAGTTCGGCTTAACGAAAAGTGCTCTAAATTCGTATCTTCGTCATAATTCGCCGATTCATCGAAAACTCTGCTCAGTTTTCTGCGTAACTTTATGGGGAAGAAAAGAAAAGGAGCGAATTCGATGAAATGTTTAGAAAATTGGGCATTACACGGGGCATTACACGGGGCTTAATGGAAAGAGGTCTCGATTGCAAGACAAGTAACGGAGGAGATTTATATGTAGGAAAATTTATTCGTAAAAGCGGCGCCTTTTTGCACAAGAAACGACTGCTCCGACAAAGGTTCGGGAAAGCTTACTGAAATAAGGGGTCAATTAAAATTGGCGCTTTCGTACAATTTGAAGCTTAGACTAATCGAAGGCTAATTCAAATGGAAGAGCAAAAGACGAGTGTTTCCGAGTGTCCGGAAAGCTCCGAAGACTAGAGGAGAGGCAGACGGCCATTGACGCGGCCGACGGCGGCGCGACACCGAGACCTCGACTGCTCTGTAAAAGGCCAGTCTGACGGGTTTCCAAACTCGGACGATCAAAAGCGAGGAGATAAGCTTTTTCTCGGGGGTTTTTGCAAAAGTGGCATGCTCGAGGGGCGAGGTTGCGCTCCGAAGGGCGGCAAGTTAAGTTCAAGGCGTGCATAATTCTCCGCTTCGAAAGAAGCGAGCGAGGCTCGCGCCTAATATAGGCCAAACGGAGAGTGACGGGCGACACTTGCTGCGGCGCAACTCGCTTATAATAGCCACGGCATCTCGGTAATGCGCCTATTAGCTTTTTACCGCACGGCGCGTAATTCGATTAGATTCGTATCGGTAATCGATCGAGCCGTCGGCCGAAACTGCAACGCGCCTTTCAACCGCTTTGTCGGCATAGTCAGTTGGGCGGCGTAACGAGCGAAGATGATATCGGGCCATTGTATGCTTAGTCATAATTAAATCATCCTTATCTGCGGTGTAGTTTGCACGGCATTGTGCGTCCGGCAAATGGCCCCTAATGCGCCAACTCATCGGGGATTCGGAAAAGCGGCCGAGCGGCCACGCGGCTCAGCGGCTGAGCGCAGTAAGCGCAATAAGCGCAATAAGCGCAATAAGCGCAGAGGGCCGATAAAAGAAGGAGCGCGGGTGGGGGGAGAGGAGAGCGAAGCCTCCTCTTTCCTCCCAGTGGCTGAGGCGTGCGCGCGGCGATTCGATGCTCGCGCAGCCGTGCCCCGGGCTTACCTATCTCTTATTGGTGGGCGTGGCGCAGGTGCGCGTGGGTGGGGAGGCGTGGCCGCGTCTCCGCTGCGATTGGAGCGGCCGTCCCGCGGACACCGGAAGTGGGGGAAGCGCGCGCGCCGCGCAAAAACAATATCGCATCTCCCGCGAGCCGCTCGACAAAAAGCTGCCAGGTGGCATTGCTCCGCGCGCGTGTGCCGCGCTCCAGGGTTACTGCCCCCTCTACGGAGCCGAGCCACCTAAAGCTTTCTTCGCCGCAAGCCTCCGAATTATTTTGCCTTTGCTCGTTTCGCGTGATCGTCGGACAAATGGGAAATGCGAGGCCGACGGAAACGGAAAACGGAACGCGCAGCCTCCGGGCGGCCGATAAGAATCAGCGCTCGGCAAGATGACGAGATAAGGATTGTATGGGCAGAAGCATCTTGGTAACGAGGCTCGCGGTGCGGCTATCGAGGCGGCGCATCGAATCTGCTAAATCTCCGGCTGACTTATCGGGCGATCTAACAAGTTGGCGAGTGCAGCCGGCCGGGCGGCCGTGCAAGCGCCAGATAGCCGCTCGCAGATTACGCCGCACTTGACACTTAACAGAGGGCCAATTAAGCTCGATACACGATTAATTATCGAATTAATTTATACCCGAAGCCGCGACAAGCGGCCGGCGAGGCCGTGGCTCCCGGGCCCCTTTCTTTGCAGGGCCCCTGTAGCCTCGGCTCGCTGCGCGCTTCGCCTCTCTTCGACTTGAGAAGTTGAAAGGCTCTTTTTTCGAGCGCGCCGCTCTAGCGTACCAACGCAGCACGCGTCCGCGCTCGGTCGATACGTTTCTGTCGTCGACTCAGGAGCGGCGCTAGCGTAACTTTCTGCGCGCTCTGCTACGCTCCCGCGCGCCGCTCCAACGACGGCCAACTTTTCCCCGAGCCAGCGTCCAGAGCGAAGGATCCAAGGGACACGGAGATGCAATCAACTGCTTCACTGGCAGAGGCATGAATGAGTCGCGGAGAACTCGAGTAGCGGCGTCACGGCCTGCTGGCAGCGAGCGGATGAATGAGCGAGCGGGAAAAAGGAGAGGCAGAGGGCCGCACAAAGGGGACGAATGGGAGACGCCGAGACGAATCTCCCTACAGGATATTGGAAATGCTCGAGGAGCCGAGCTATTTAGGATCTTGTCGGTACTTATTATAATGGAGCCGGACAAGGAATAAAATGACGAAAGGCTTGGGAAGAGGCTGCGCCGGCTTATAGTCATAATCGAGCTGGCCTGTTAAAAGAAGCCCGCGTACAATATATGGGTAATGAGTTTCGGTAGCAGTGCGTGCTCTTTTTACGTGAGCGCGTATCCTTTTTTCTGCCGCTCGCCTCTAATAAAGCTGGCCGCCGATTCGCCTTCGCCTTCGCCTTTGCCTTGCCTTCGCCTTCGCCTTGCCTTCGCCTTCGCCTTCGCTTTCGTTTCACTTGGCACTCGACGCTCTAATTGCAAAAGCAAGCTTTGGAAAAAATGATGCTCGCTAATGAAATGGCTCGCTCGATAATAACCAGCCTTATCCTCCTCTTCTTCTTTCGCTTTGTCTTTCTCGCCTTATCTTGTCTCCGCGTCCCCCTCGGCGGTGCGCCTCAGCCAGGACCAAGACATTAAGGATTCTATTAATCAAGCACTGTCAGAGTGATTCTCTCCGGAGGAGTGTTATTCGCGCGAGCGCCGCAGCACTCGTCCGCAAGATGCGTAATGCTTATCAGTCAAGCCGGGAGCCGCGCTGCGGAATAAAAGTAGCGAGCGGCAACTTTTCTCGCCTCGCCGCGAGGGTTCGATCTGCCAATGACGACGAGAAATGAGGCAAAAAATCTCGGGGAGACTCGTCGCCGGCAAACATCCACCCTTCTGCTTTTGCTGCTGGCTGTCCCCCAGACGGCCGGAGATAAGGAGGAAGCGCGTGTCATTTCTTCGATCCGGAGCACGTGTCTCAAAGGACGTGTATTAATGGACCGAGGAGCGTTTTATCGCAGCTTTACGTAAGCAACGTAGGATACGAGTTCGGCGCGAGCGGCGCGAATACAATTGCGACGCGAGGCGTCGGGCGCAGATTACGCGCGCTCCGGTTGACCAACTTGGAGCGACACGCGCCGCGAGGCAAAAAATCGGAGAAAAAAGCTCGAGTCGCGAGTTCCTCGGCCTTGCGTTATCGTCTAGCTTATGCCGGCCGTATCGTGAGAGGTGTTTCACTGGCGCGCCCGTCCGACCAGTCCGGCGGTTCTCGATAAGCGCCGCTGCACGCGCGATAACCGATAAACTCTCCACGTGCAGCCATGGCGCTGCAGCGCGATTTTCACCGATTAGCGGGGAGAACGCTCGTTAAAAATCATTGAAACTCAGTTGGCAGCGAATCGAACGGCGAGCTAAATGCAAGAGCTCGCTGCTCGCGCCTCGTACCTGGCCGGCCAGCCGCTCGACTTAATGCTCAATTGGCCGCTGCCGCTGCAAAAAGGACGAGCGCCACGGCGAATGAAGAAGGACGATGGGGAGCGGGTGAGCACACATCGAGGCACACATCGAGGCACGCATCCCAGACGCATTATGGCTCGCGGTGTCCGCTCCCGCGGTGGCGCGGCGGCCGCCGGCGGCATTAGTATAGCACGCTCGAATAATTGAGTACAGTCTCGGGCCGGCTACCGTATGCGGCGGCTCCTTTCAAAAGAGCGCGGCCGCCGCGAACACGGCCGCAGGAGCAAAAAGGATCGAGCTCGAAAAAAAGCAACGATCCAGCCTCTTCTCCTAACAGAAGCACGCGCGCCGATCCACGGGGAGATCGCTCCCTCCGACCAACAAAAGCAGCCGATCGCGAGCCAACTCATAACTGGCTTCCCCCTTATTTTTCTCTACAACAACTTTTATCAACTCCAAGTCTCACCAGATAAGCGCGCTCAAAACCAAACACGAGCCAAAAAACTTTTATAACGTGTCGACGCGGCCTATACGTTTTAGTTCCCTACTTTTTTCAACTTGACGCATCAAAACGAATTAATAACATTTTAATAAACCTCTTTTCACTTGGCTCTAGCTTCATTTTCCCAGTAGACCATTCTCTTTTCTAAATTATTTTGCCGTATATGCATATATCGTTAATCGATTAGTACCACTGGGACTTCTTTATTAATGAGCCTTTATCCTCCTTAAGGCGTGCCATCACTTTTACATGTTGAAAAACTGATTTTTTCATGCATGCGTGAACTAAATATCCAAATAATAAAAGGCTGAAAAATATCAAAATTCCGTCAAAATATTGCCAACAGAGCAACAAAGGATGCTAAAATTAAACGTAAACACACGTAGAGCAAAATTACAGTAATACAAGAAATTGTGTGAAACCATCAATTCAAAATTAAAGATAATCATGACAATGAAATATACATATCTTGTGAATAATCTCTCTAAAGTAGAATAAGCGAAAGTTCACTTATCTGTCATGTCAAAAGTCTCCCAAGTTGAATAAATGAACAGTCACTTATTACATAAGTGAAAATAGTGAATTTAAAAAGAAAATTGTCTTTATTATTACTCGTGTCGTAAGTTATACTTATCTAAAATTAAATGAATTTATGAAATAAACATTTTTTTCTGAGTATCTTAAAACTAAGCGGGACTTGAACCCATTAAATCATGGATTAGACGTGGGTACCTTACCAACTTTGCCAATCGCTAAATACGTTAAAATAATTTAAATCGTCCTTATATGTTGCATCTCATATTTCTTTGGATAAATATTACAATAAAATAGTCATAAACATAATGACAATGAAATAAGTAAATTAAGAATAAGAATTAAGTTAAATACAAACTAGACTGGTAAAGGATTCAAGCTGGCTTTTGATAATTGCAAGCTAAAAATCACTTTTGAGTGAGAGTTAGATCTCTTACTAATGACCAGCAGCAAAATAAATGAGCATAAGCAATATAAAATGTATTTGTTTTTTGTCTGATAAAAAAGTGGAATTCATTTATTTATAAGTGAAAAAATATATTCATTCGGTAAATAAGTGAATTACACTTATTCTATTTTAGAGAGATCATTCTTGTAAATCAGAAGAAGATGCAGCAATATTGAAAATGTCAATAAAAATAAGTATGAAAATAAGTATGAAACTAGAAAAATTATAAATGTAAAAAGTAAAAATGGTGGTATAGATGGAACATCTAGTTTTATAGCCGACACTTTGACTAAAATATTGAATAAATCTAAAAATAAATGAGTAGTAGCAACTAAATTGATTGCAACTTTTTGTAGTATTAAAAGTATATTAAAAAATACTGTTTTTTAACAGAGTGAAATGGTAAAAGTGGTTGGAGTTTTGGAGGTAAGATTGCAAGAGGAGAGCAAAGTGTCATTATTGTGGATTTAGTGGTAATGGTTGGCAGAAAGAAAGACTGGAAATACGAGGCGGTTTATTTGTATAAGGAAAAGTGGATTATAAATGAATTTTTGGGGCCGTGTCGTAAAGCTCTCGGCAGGCAGCGACGCCCCAAGCATTTAAATAGCTGTTTTTATGCGGGTCGAAAGGAAGGCGAAAAAATGCGCAAAAAGGCCCGCTCGTAATAGAGTCGTAACTCTGAGGTTCGGCCGCCGCCTCATTGGCACCGAAACGACGCCATCGTAAAGTCGCCCTAGCGCCTCTCTGCCTCAGTAGTCCTCACTGTTTCGGCCCCATGAGGCTTGCAGCTTCGAATCCGTCAAAAAGTCAACGATCAACAAGTTTATTCTTTGCCGTGCTCTCATCCTCCTTGAAAAAAGGATACAAGTCTAAAGGAAGCTGCGAGTGCGTCAATTACTCGAAATTCCTCTTCGACTTTGGCCATGAACGTACGACTAGACACTCGGCTAACTCCTGCATTCGCGATAGCCACAACTCAAACGTGCTTCTGACCTTTCGACAATTTCGCCATTATCAATCAACTCGAGTCTTTTGCATCATCTACTTCCACTAGCAACTTTCCGATCATCTGACACTCGATGATTATTCGTATTTCTTACATCAATCATGCCAGAATTTATAATACTCCTCCGAGATTAATATTCTAAAAAGCCTTGAAGACTTTATTACCGTTGCTAAACTAACCAGTGCTTCGGACCAAAATTCTTTGTATATTACGACAAGTTGTATTTATTTGCTATTTGTTGCAAAGAAAAATTTTATACAAAGCGTTAACTGGAAGTAAATATTTTTGTGACCTCCAAGTGTTGCAGATAAAAGTCGATAATAAGGTTATATTTTTTTATAAATCAAAGAGTAAATGGCGTGGAAAAATTGTAATACCGCAGTACGTTGCTACTATTTTGTAAAGCATTATTGATTTATGTTGCGCTATAATTTTGCATGACGGTACAATTGAGCTATATAGCATAAAATGACTAAATGGCAGTAAATGATTGCAGACTCGTTGAGCCTTGATTATTCTTGGTTAATCCGTACTCCAAAGTATCCAGTATTAATGCTCAAAGTGGAATAAAGAATTGAGTTATATTGTAAAATATTTTTTATCAGCTACGAGATATAAGAGTTTTCAAAGCGAAGAGGTTAGAGTTCAAGCATGCGAGCGTAACGATACTTTGGTTTGGCCAAACTTGTAAAAGATAAGGACGTTGAGTGCGATGACAATAAAAATTTCTTTTCGTCCGACAAAGTAACTACACTGGAAGCAGTGGAAAGAAGAAGGCGTGAAAATGCGTCGTAGAGGGGCCTTCGATTACTAAGTATCTTGTCGGTCGGGACGAGGTTGCACGTCGTTGGGTAGGCGCGCTAATCTATTTTATCGCGGCCGATAAAACGATCGCTTTACAGAGCACTATTGCGATGAAGAGTTGCGAAAAAAGTGGCCAACGGTTTCCGCTAAAAATTTGAATATTCCTATCGGGGCCTCATAAAAATCAACTTGGAGATCAATAGATGTTGGCGCGATAAGGAGGAGAAAAAATAAGATGGATAAGTGGTCCGTAAAAAGTAGCTATTACGGAGGGAATTTCGAAAGCAATTAGCAATAAGTTGAGTTATTAAATCTGAGGGATTTCGATTGATCGAGGTTGTAGAGTAAAGGTGCACTAGCACTAGAGCGGACGATGTCGAAATATTTTCTGGATAACGTTATAAATATGGCTCGACAGGCCGTCGCGATCGTCGGTTCGATCCGCTCGTTGGAGCGCTGCAATTTCGATTAATGTTTATTCATAGCTCGCCCTCTCGCTCGCGCTCCTCGAGCCTGCAATTATATTAGGAGGATCGACGGCGATGCATAATTAATTTATGCTAAATGCGGCGAGCTCATTACCGCAGCGGGCCCGCTGACGGCGCGAGAAAAAATGGCGCTCTAACTGGGTCTCATTTCCTTTCGGAGCGTGATGCACTCGATCGCTATTTGCCTACCGGAATAAAAGTGCGTGGCGCGTCCGTTAAAACAATGGAAAAGGTTGCGGCCTAGGCGGCAAACAAATGTGTTTGGAACGCGCAGTAGAATCGCGTGCGCGCTCTGGGCGGCGGCCCGCAGTGGCGCTGCGCCAGCGAGCGCTCTGCTCGCTCGCCCAAGGCGACGCTGGGCTCCAGGGTCCAAGGACTGGGCCGTTACCAAGAAAATCTCTGCCGAGGTCACCGGAAGCCGCTCTCCTTCTCGATCGAGCCCGTTCCAGCGTCGAGCGATCGTTCGAACGGGTCGGCGCAGTCGCGCTCGCGCGCGATCCGGCCGCTTTGGGGAAGCGCCCGGCAAGTGGCACGAAGCGCAGAAGAAGAGCGCGCGCAATTGCAGCGGCGCAAGTGAGCGTTAAGCAAGCCTCTCGCGAGTATTGGAAAACTAATGATTTTTTCTAAGCCATTGACACTGCTTGAATAATGGAGAGGCGAGCGGACCGGGCTTTTTTACGACTGCGCTCCGAGCTAGTCCGAAATTAACATTCCCGCGACTGCTGAAAGGTTTTGCGCGAGAAAAGCCAAAGAGACAAAGAAAAGGTAAAAAAGAGCGTTGGTGCGTTCGTTAGAAATTCCTGGCGAAATAGTTGCGGCTGGCGTGTCTCGCGGCGCGGCGAGCGGCGAGCGGCGAGCGTCGAGCGCCGAGCGGCAGGTGAGTGACTTGGCTCATTAACGAGTTGGCGATTGGCATCGCGCGGCTCGTTTAAAAGGCGCATCGAGCGCCGGACGCCTCCGAGCCATTGTATTTCCAGGGGGAGTTTACGCCCACAAAAGGTGGGGCTGCACTTGCTCGCTCTGTAGGTGCACCACGCCCTTGCATCCCGGACGTGCATGCGTACGTGCTCTTTCGGACGCTGCTGAAATTCCGTTTGACTCGCGCGCCGACCAAAGTCCCGGCCGCTCCGCAAAAAAGCCGGCAAAAAAGCTAGCGTTAAATGTAAATCGATGAGGCTGGATAAAAAATGAAATTATCGCGTTAGCGCTCGGCGTTACTTGGGAAATCTTTGAAAATGACTGCTGGCAAAAAGTCAGGGTCTCGCCAAAAGGAAAAGATGGAAAGCGGGCTAAAAAAAGGGCGAAACACAAGCGTCGCGACATCGGTCTAATTGTATAACTTTGCATATTCTCTCCGGCGATTAGCATAATGAAGTTATTCGATTCGCGTGCAGCGCAATATATCATAGGCGCTTTTTTGCCGGCGGCTCGCCTATAAATATAGTCGTGGCGCATAGGAGCTTCGCAGGCGCTCGTTCATAACGATTTTTTCTGGACAGCGTCTTGACTGTCTCTTGCGAGTAGCGCGGCAGTAATTATTATTTGCAAAAGTGGGCGGGCGCTCGAGGGGAAGGCAGGCCGGGGTGGTCGGGGGTGCCGCTGCCAGTCCCGCAGACGCCACCCCCTGTCGCGAGCGGAAGTGACGCACATCTATCTTGTTCTCCGGCCTCGGCGTGCGCTTCCGCCTCAGCGCGGAATTTGTCGGCGAGCCGGGAAAAGAGAGCGAGCGTCTGGGAAAGGCGAATTTGCCCGAGGAGTCCCTCCCGATGTCGATGCTTTGCCTTCATTAATGATAAGAGGATACGCCGTGTGTGATTCAGTGCGCCTTCCGGGCATCCTTCCTGCGCGCTGATTGATTTATTCCCATTATTCCGGCCGAGTCTTGCCAAGAGTCGCTAAAATACTGTTTTGACGAAATCGCATTAGCCGGGTAGCGGCGGACCGGCTTATTTAAATAATTGACAATGTTTACGAAAGCTCCGGGCGAGCTCGATTAGATTAGCGGCGTACGTATGGTGAATAATGAATGCGGCGCTTACTTAGGAGCGCGGCCGGCTTATTAGGGCTCGTCCGCTGGATTTACTTAATGCCGCTCGCACCTCGCGCTTCGAAAGAAGGCTGCATGTAATTGAGAGCTCGAAAAGCTCGGGTGATTAGCGGCCAGATAAAGGAGCGGAGCTCTCGTTCTTCTAATGGCTCGGCAGTCGTTCCGGACATTAGCTTGTACTCGCCGAGGCGAGATGCTCGGACGAGCGGACGGCCGGGGGAGGAAAGAAGCCTGTCCCCGCGGATTCTTCGGCTTTATCTGGTTGCCGGGTCGGGCGTCCCCACGAGTCAGCGACTCGCACACTGCCACCCGCTCCCCGAGCAACCCTTATGAAAAATGACCGAGCGCCCGACTCTCCGCCGAGAAATAAGCGAGTGTCATCATCATTAGCCCAAGGGTCGAGGACTGCGAAGGGGCTGCACCGCTCGCGTCGCTCTTTTTTCACCTCGCTTATCCACTGTCACTCGGGCAGCGTCGATCGCCGATCGCCCTCAAACAAACGCTCCTCTCGACAAAGCCCTCTGTCCGCTCCAGTGCAGCTACCTTGTACCCGCGCGCTCGTCACCTTCCGAGTCCACGTCGACCAACAATGCTCATTCGATTTAAATTGCCGCTAATTGCTTGGACTATTAAGTAAATCATGATCGCGAGGGGAAATCCTGATTTAGACAATTGGAAAACAGCCTCGGATCCGTTGACCTCGTTCGATTCGTCTCGATGACCAGGGCCAATTTACGGGCAAATCACTTGGACTGGGCCACTCGTCGAAATAGTGAAGCGCCGAGGAATCTGCGGACGAGGGAATCCGGCGCCCTTGGAGGTTTGCGAGGTGCAGTCTTAGAATAGCAGGAGTCTAATTCTTTGGCGGCGGCGTATAATGACGCTCGGGGCGCGTGCGTATGATGTTCTTTTGGGGAGCGGGCCCTTTTTCGGGACTGCTGGAATCGAGCGAGCGTAAAAAAGGAAAAAGAAGGAAGGCAACGGCGGAATACGGTGAATTCCAGGCCTGATCAGAAGTCAAAAGGGGGGGCGAGGTGAGGCCGTCGGGCCGATTGAAGAGCGCTCCGCGGAATGGCAGATCAGCGATTCGTCTGGCCCGCGGAGTGGCATTTCTACGGCGGACTAGAAGCAACTTTGACGAGAGATTGATGCCCCAGCGGGATCGGAGCCCGGAGGAAAAGGAGAGATCATAAGGAATTAATGGAAGAGAAAAAGAGAGAGGAGGAAAGATGAGCCGCTGGTGACTCGAGCAAAAAAGAGAGGAGAGGAGGGGGAGTTTTGTCGGCAGGGAGAGGAGCTCGTCATCCGCGTGGACAAAAGGTACCGCGCGGCATTTTGATCGTCGCCGCGACTTGTGTACGCCGAGACTTCCGTTTAGCCGCCGCAGCCGACAAAAAGCGAAAATATTTCTTTCTCCCTTGCTTTATTTTTACTCCTCCTCTCACTCATTTCTTTCGTTCGCGCCTGCATTCCTCCCTGCCCTCTCTGTCCTCAAATTCTACTAATATCGATCGCTCTTTTTTCCAAACGGCCTGTTTCTCCTGCGCTTTGCCTAGCAAATTGTCCAGCGAGGCCACTCGCAAACAAGTGTTTAATCTGGGAAAGGAGAAAAAATGATGCTTATGCAAGTGGCGGTGCAGCAGAGTGTCTGGTGGGGAGAAAAGACATTGAGAAAAGAAGCGAGGAGTTTTTGCGGTGACAAAACGTCAGGTGCTCATCAAAATGTAAATAGAGTTTTGACAGGTGTCCTTTTGGCCGGAGCGTCAGCTCGGCGCTCGTTAAACTCGCGTCGAACGCCGCGGCAAAAAGGCAAAAAGGCGGCGTAAAGCCGAGAGAAACATTTATCGTCGAACGTAATGAATTTGTCATTTATTAGGTCTACTTTATTTTGAAAGCGAGAGCTTGAGTGCTCGGCGCGCTCGCTGTCTCTTTAGCGGCTCGTCGGCTATTAAAGCCTCGGAACATTCATCATCGAGTGTGCCAACTTTGCATGGCTAATGCTGCTGGCGCTGCGGGACCAAACAGACAATTAAACTTGAACGGCGAGAGTGAAAAGCTGCAAGCGGCGCGGGGTTACGCCGGTTCAATGCCGAATAATGATTGATAGCTAACTTCTAACCTCGCTTTGCATCGAGGATTGCGCGAGATCCGCCGATTACGCATGCTAATTGTCGCGAGCGCGTCTCAACATCCAGCAGAAGCCCTACTTGCACGGGCCGCGCTCGCTGCGGACCATTCGACTTGCAAATGAATCGCTCAATATCCCAACGACCTCGTCTCTCTTCTTTCTTTTTTCCACTCTCTACTCTCTACTCTCTCTTTCCCTCCGCGCCGCCGTCGTACGAGCATGCCAATTTCACTTTCTGCGCACCGGCCTCACCTATTTCCCTTTTCTTACTCTCCAGACGGACACCTGTTATTCACCCTTCTCTTTCTCCACTCGCTAAAAACAATTTAAAACCTTACCGTTCAGATGCTGCTTTCAACCGAACCAACACTTGCATTTTAGTTTTCCCCCATCTGCAAAGCTATTCATGCTTAAAGCGTTCACAATCGAAATTTCAGCCACATATTTACACTCCCGTAATAATGCGCTCCGCTCCAAAACATTTCGTCCATTTACATGTCGTGCCACGCAATTTATAACAGATTTTATCAGCAAATTTTCAGGTACCTTGTATCACGAATTGAGCGGAAGCGATTAAAGGGGACGAGATCTTACGGGCAAATGATACCCTTTATGCAATTCAATTTTTTTCAATCAAAACTAAAATTAAAAGTTGCATTTCAAAGTAGTTTTACGCTTTGTTAAGGGGGCCAGCCTGGGTTAAATTGAAAAAATACACTTTCCAGTATAATAGCAATAAAAATTTTATTAATTACTTTTGATTGCTGGAACTTTTTACACTTCAAGTACTCATATAATTTAAGCTATTTATACACTATTAGAATATAAACAGTGCTCCTTAGCTCCACTATTGTTCCGCCAAAAATATCTTATATTTTTATTTATTTATTCACTTACCGTAGCTTTTTTTTCAGTACGATGACTTATATGTAACCAGACCAGGCTTAAAATACTCTTCATAAGTTGCACCTCAGATGTAACGGATCATTTTTCAGAATAAAATAAGAAAAAAATTATCGTAGTCACTTTCGTGCAAATAGTAGTAATTGCCTAATACTTTTGCACGAAAATGACTACAATAATACACCGAGAAAAAAATTTAGTTGGAACAATGACCGCGAGGACAATAAATAGCAACAACCATCTTTTTTTATTATTTTAACATACTAGAGGCAGTTAATTCAACAGACTGCAATATTGTTGAAACAACAGATACAAGAAGTTCATCAACGTTTTAGTCCATTCAGTAGTTAACTGAATGGACTAAAACGTTGTTGAAACAACAGAAATACGATGTTAATTTAATGACCTAGAGGCTACTGATGAAAATAAATAAAAAAAGAATCTCGATTTTATATTTTTGGTTATTTGTAATATCGTTATCGCAGAATGGCCTGGAAACTTTTGAAGAATCTGAAATACACTGAAGTTTTGTGGAAGTAGAGGATTACATTTTTATTTTATCAGATACCTTATATAATTAAATCTTTCGTAATCCATAGACCTAAAGCTAATATCTAGTACTAAAGCTAATATCCGCATGCATGTTTTATTACATAGTACCTATCATTAAACGCATCGCTCGCATACAATGTTAAAACTCTTACGACTTGTCCTTATATACTAACCGGGACGTTTGCCAGCCGCTTGCGAGAAAAGCCGAACTCTAGCGGTCAATTTTGAAACGATATTTATAAATGAAATATAAGTTTATCATTTATCGGTAACACGAAATTCGAGAACGTTCGGAATGTAAACAAAAGTTGTGCGCCGGTCACCAACGTCGTCGGCTCTTTCGCCTACCGCTCCCCCTTTTCCTCTCCTTATATCGTGTAGTATATTTTAGCTTATATAGACATTTTAATAATTTTACGGATACGTTACCATTTACTTCCCTAGTTTTAATATAAATATTGAAGTCATTTTAATAAAAACGTGTTTCAATAATTTGACGGAAATATTTGTTAGTCTAATGATGGATGCGTTTAATTTAATAAAAAATGAATTAATCCAATAGATTTTCCGTTCAGTCAATGGAATAAGGGCAGTTGTTGCGATTTATTGTCCTCGCGGCCATTGATTCAACTAAATTTTTTTCTTGGTGTATATTTTCTTATTTTATTCAAAAAAGTGATTCGTTACATCTGATGTGCAACTTATGAAGAATATTTTAAGCCTGGTCTGGTGACATATAAGCCATCGTTCTGAAAAAAAAGCTACGGCAAGTGGACGAATAAGTAAAAATATAAGATATTTTTGATGGAACAATAGTAGAGATAAGGAGCACTATTTATAGATATATCTATTTATATTCTAATAGTGTATAAATAGTTTAAATTATATGAGTACTTCAAGTGTAAAAAGTTCCAGTAATCAAAAGTATAGAATGAAATTTTTATAGCTATTATACTGGAAAGGTTATTTTTTTCAATTTAACCCAGGCTGGCCCCCTTAAGTCAAAAAAGATTTGCATCAATTGTAAGAAACCATTTTTTTTAAAATAAGCATTCTTTAAGGAATAATAGCTTTATAGCCCGTTTCAGAGACAGAACGTAGTAGCTTCTTGAGAAGAGTCGGTGGTGAACTCTCGTAAAAACCCTTTTTAAGGAAAATTCACCATCGCAATAATAAAAAACTTTTCTAAAAAGACGATACAAGTTCAATTATGTTACATCGTTTTTTCAACATGTGTGTGTGTACCGGATTTTTACGAAGAAAGGTTCGTTTTATTTGTTTATTCGTTTTTAGAGCGTCTCATTAGAAAGAGTTAGTATAATGAATTTTCTTTAAATGTATTCGAAAGGGTGTAAAATTACATATTGTTTATCGTCAGAAAATTTTCATAATTATGGAAAATAATTATTAAAAATCTTAAAAAATACAATGTAAATGATTTTATGGATTAGTTTTTGAGAAAAAATGAAAAAATATACAGGTCTTTTGTTATAGTTTTAGCGAGATTTTTCATTTTTTGAATTATTTTTTAAATTTATGTCGAATGCAATTGTTGATTCTCTTGGTTCTTCACGAATTAAAACGAGTTGCGGAGGAAGCTAACTGCCAATATATGGCAGCGGTTCTTTATTTTACAGCAAGAATAAGCAAAATGTTTAAGAAGAAGCGCAGTTGATTATACAGGGCAGTATTGATTTAATAAAAAGCAATTGAGAAGGCTATTCTTGTTTTATATTACTCCCCTTAAGGCGTTCAATATCGATCCAAGTGGGCAGTCGGGGGTGGTAGACAAGAGCGATGGTAACCGCCGTGTGGTGCGGAAGATCTCGTTTGTCCCCCACGGGCGAAATGCGCCACCCTTACCCGCGGTGGATAAAACAGGCAGTCCGTTATGGGCGGCCTGCCGACCTCGAGGCAAGGGAGGCAAACCCAATGTAACCCCCGAAGAGGAAGGGCTGCTACCCCTCGTAGCGACCGTCGATATTTCCGGCGCCTCTGCTTTCCTGCCACTCGGCGGCCTTCTCATCCGAGTTTCTTTCTTGACCCCATACCCCCTCCGAATAGGAAGTAGGGGCGCATTCGCTTACCGCGCTAAATCCTACCTTTCACCAGCCAACTTTTACTCTTTCGCCCTGACCTATGTAGAATAACTTATTTCGATTTAACTTTCCTCCACCCCCAGCGGGAATTAATCGAAAGGTAGTAAAAAAAAAGTGAAAAAAATTGTTGTGCTTAGCCGAGAGAAGGAAAAAAAAGCGAAATTCAAAAGGATTTTATGACACAGTGGCAGCTGAGCGTGCATTATTAACGAGCATGAGTTGATTACAAGAAAGAATCGACGTTTATAACTTTTACGTAAGGCGCATAACGAGTTGCTTTTTTTGGCGGCCGAGTGAGAATGTGAATATGCGATATGCACGCGATGCGCCGAGAGCAATGTTTTGACAATATTAGATTTATTCGTAAAATGTTCCGCTCAAATGGGCGCGCGAGGAGGCTCATTATCAGGTGCTCAATTAATAAAGCGTTAATGGCGCAATCTTTCGAGTTTAATCGCATAGTCGACAAAGTTCGCGACAATGCAGAAAAAACTTATTTATACGCTTGACTTTGCTGAATTTATTGCCTCGACGCGCGATCTTGACGCTACGCATCCCTCGCATACCTATTTGTAGCCGTTTAATTAGAGACGCCTCGCGTCATTAAATATTATTCTTCGAAAAAAGGAGAGCGCAGCATCCGACAAACACGATAAAGCCGGTCTTTCAATTCGAGTGTAAAATGTAACTCGCTGCAGCGCCCTATCGAAAAGTCATTCGAGCGAGTCCATTTTATCCCAAATCTTGGGAAAATGCAATATCTCCGGAGCGCGACTCGGTCGAAAGATAAGATTTCATTATTATAAATTGAGCTTTCATCAGAGACTTATCTTTAAGCAGTTTTTCAACTCACAAGTCAATCTCGAGATATTTTTCCTTATCAGCGGGAGCTTGGGGAACGAGTGAAAAAAAACAAGCGCGGAGCGCGTAGGCCCGGGACAACTGGCGGACCGCTAGTCCCGATCGTTTCGTTTCGCTGTTTTTCTTTCGAATATTATAGCCCGCGAGCTGCGCAGTATTCTTGGCTACAGCGCGGCCAGAAAAAATAGAGGCGTCGCCGGCGTCTCGTATTTTTTCAGAAAATACCGAGTCTCTGCTAGGTCCGCGCCCTCTCCTCGCGGCCTCGTTTCTCGCCCGAAAGAATGGAAAAACAATATTTTCACGGGAGATCGCGCCCACAAAAGGATGCTTATTTCTTTGCCGTTCGCCGTAAAAATTGTCGCGGCAGAATCGCGCCCGCTCTCTTTGGCGACTCGGGCAAATCGATGCGGATTGCGGGTGGGTGGGCGATCGATCCGTCGCCGAGGTGGACCTTGAAAATGGGCAACTCCAAAGGGAGCGTTTGCGCCCTTTGGCTGCGAAAGTGCGAAAGTAGGTTAGAAGGTTGAGCCGGCGAAAAATCGAGGCGCGTCTTAGGCAGGAAGGAAGGACAAGACCGCCGCGGCATCCCCTTTAACACTGTTTTCAAGCGGCTCCTCTTTAAGGGATGGGCCTTTATTTAGGCTGGCTGGCTCGGCGTTCCGAGGGGGTCGGGAGGGACGCCCCCTCGTTCTCGGGCGTCCTAGTCAGCGACCTCGGCCAGACCTCTAGCCGACATCGCGAGGCGTCGGTGGCGGTGGCGGCGGCGGCAGTGGCGGCAGCCTCGGTGTCAGCAGCCTCCCCGTTTTCACCTCTCTACATCTCGCGCGTACGCGCCCAAAGGGAGAAGGAGAGAGTCGCCCGCCGAGGCGAGGGGGAGTGAGAGGCTTATCGATTAAAAAATGTCTGCCCTTCAAGACGGCCTAGGTCACGACCCGTCAGACGCGTGCCATCGAGCCCCGAGCCCACTCGATGACCAGCTTCCTTTCGCCGCAATTTGCATGGACAACTTTGTAAACTTATTGCTATCGAGCCAGAATTTCCCTTTCATTAACTACCAAGCGAAAATAAAAAAGCATGACGAAATCCGAGGAGTCAATAGCCTACTGCGAGTCGACCTTTTCCGTCTGTGTCGTCGGACGGTGGCGTCGGTCGGTGGCGTCTGTCGCTGGCGTCGGTCGGTGGCGCGAGGGCTTAAACTAAAGCTCATTGATATTCGGCAAAGTACCCCTGGCAATTTCTCGAGTTCAGGTCAGAGTCTGAAGGTTACACGGTCCGTGGCGCGTGACCCGTCTCGTAGGTGTGCGCCGGCGCGAGCGTGTGTAGGAGCGCGCGTCCGCGCAAGTGCGTGAGAGAGGCCAACTTGCGTCAGGTCAGGAGTGTGAGGGTCGTGCGGGGGTGGAATTAGAGAAAGGACGATTGACGCCTCCGGACGCCGCGCGAGAAACAAGGATGCCAAGCGTCTAGCCTCGCCCGACAAACAGCCCACTCCATCCGCGATAACAATATTTTATTTAACGCTCATCAGACTCGCTCGTTAATTTCCTTCGACCTAATCGCTACCCTTTCATCTCCTGCACTTAGACCTATATTCACAAACTTATACTTAAAACGCAAAAGGCTAAAGCTTATTTCTTAATAGTGCAATGATTTATTTAGAAAACACCGTTTACGGACCACTCTTTTTCACTCGTCAACGAAGATTCCCTTGCTGAAACGTATGTTGCTTTGAACGTGGGGTACACAAACCCTCGATTTTTTCTAAGTCTGGAGATATAATTTCGCTTGCGTGTGCGATCAACGTTTAAACTAAACAGTCTTAGACATTAACAGCAAATTGTACACTTGTTTTCCTTCTGGCTGCTTAGCATTTCTATATTTAATCGTTTCAATTCCGATCGATACCATAGGGCTGATTGGTAACTTTAAAATATACCTATTCTAAAATTGTAAAATTCGAATCGTCCTGTTGCTTGTCCTTGCACAAAACGAGAGGTGCAAGTATCCGCAAGTATACAAATTATTATTTCTTTGCACCACAAGCAACAAAATAAAGCATTGGCCGATACGCACACTCGACCACGAAATTCCTTTTAATATATATCATCCAAACAAAAAGCAAGAAAATTAAGCTTACGCAAATTTCGTTTTTTTAGAGTTTTAACTTGGCGTATCTCCACAACGTATGCTAATTTTTTTAACAAGTATAAACTTTCTATGACTTTTATAATTGATGATTTTTAATTGGCACAGTTATATTCTAAAAGATTGCACATTCATTTAATTTATTCATATCTGTTTATGTATTTACAGATAGTAGAGAAAACATTTTCCGCAATGGATAAAGACGCTGTCGTGGTTGTTTGTTTTTGAAATAATACTAGGTTTTTACCTGAATGTCTCGGTTACTTAATTGAAATAGATAAATTACACTAGAAAAATGACTACTAAAAAAGAGTGTCGGAACTGGTGTTTGTGGTTGGTGACGGATTTGGATGAAAGGTTGGAAAGCGCTTTCTAGTGCTCCTCAATAAAACAGGCCATCTTTATATTGATCTCTCGGGCTAAAAACATTGTACGTATAGAGATAGAAGTAATTTTGTAAAGGTTTGCAACGAAACTAAAAGTGGTTTGCGTGATTGTTCGGCTGACAGTGGAGAAAAAAGTGAGTGACAAAATCTGGCGGAAGGCGCATTTTAGAAGCATCGTTAGTAGCAGGCTAGGAAGGTGGCGGAAGGCCAGCTGCGAAGAAGAGAAGGTGGAGACGTTTTGGATAAAGTCGCGAAGCGAAGGGAGAAAGAGTCGATTGTAGCGGACGAGATAAGAAAGAAAGCGGGAAGCGCGCGCTTATTCGCACGCAGGAGACGGCCGGGTTACGAGCGTCGACGGCGGCGGTGGATAGAGCCGCAGGAGGGGGTTGCGCTCCTCGGAGAAGGGGGTCTTTCCGAAGACGCCGAGATCGAGCTGGACGGACGAGGACGGAAGATAATCGATAGACACGACTAGACGCCGCCCCAGACGACCTTTTACCTCAACTTGCCTCGTCTCGAGCCCTTAGCGATTTCTCTCACCTTCCCTCTGACGAGTCAATGAATCGCTCCAGCCCCTTGACCGCCAACTTTACGCCTCCTACTCACCCGTAGCCTTGGATGCTCCCATTCCAATTGCCCTCGTCCTTAAAGGAGAGCCTTTCCAACGTGGCTTGAACAGTTGGCAAGAATTTTGAAGGAGCGCGGAGAAATAACGTCAACAGCCCGGTAAATCATTAAAGACGCGTAGAAAAGCGCGAAACGCGCGAAACGCGAGAAGAGCGAGAAAAGCGAGGAAAAGGCGGAGTGAGAGAGTGTCTCGTGAAATTTCAAAACGCTGTTACACCGGCCACAAAAGAAAACCGCAATCTCTTAAAGTTCAATAGAAAAAGTACACATCGCGAAAAGAAATAAGAGAGGCGGCGCGGGTGGTAGCGCGGGGGCGGCGGCACGGGGGGCAGCGACCGGGGGAAGGGGGAGGCATGCACGGCAAAAGCAATAACCAATGGGGACGAACTGGGCCACCTAAGAAAAATCTTCGAGGGGGGTAGAGAAAAGAATAGAAAAGTTAGTAGCTCGCGCTCGCGCTCGCGGCCGCTTGTACGTGCGCACATCCATCTTTCCCCTCCCCGCTTTTCTTTTACTTTTTTCCTCCTGCAGGCAGCGTCGACCCCACCCCTCCTCTTTCCGCTTTTTTCCTCTCTTTTCCTCCCTTTTCCTCTCTTTTCCTCTCTTTTCCTCTCTTTTCCTCTTTTTTTCTCCTTTTTCCTGCTTTTTCCTCTTTTTGCGAGCTGTGTTTTCGTGCGCGCCTGCCTCTCGGGGAAATCGAAGCAGAGCGGGCGCGCGCTGCCCAGCGCACAACGTATCGACGCAAGCTGCGAACTCGCGCGCTCTGCGAGCGAGGAGCGCCTCGAGACCGGTCGACGCCAAACTCCTGGCGCCAGCCGTCTCATCCTCGGGATTTTCGCGAGGAAAAAATTCGAGCTCTCGGGGTCGCTCCTTTATTTGTGCCGCCTCTCGCGACTCTGCAAAACACGCGCAGCGCCCCGCGCCGCGCAGATCGCGAGTCTGGCGCGCGCCAAAGCCTCCGGTCCTAGTCTCCCGGCGAACAAAGTCAAGGGTAACGGCGCGAGTCGCGCGCAGCTCGGAAAGTTAGTTAGGTCGCGGCTGGCCTAATCTGCATAAGCGGGCCGGCGCTTTGGCCGCCCTCCGCGAGCTTCGGCACTCGCTGGCGCGCCGCTGATCCGGCTGCTCAACAAGTGGTTCTTCAGTTTAGCGGCCGGCTTAGCTGCTGCTTAATTCCTCGCGGCGCGAGGCTGGCGGATCCAGGCCGCGCATACGATTAGCCCTCCGGAAGCGTAACGGGCGCGCGCTCGCGCACAAAGGGCGGCCCGCGGAGGGCTAATAAGACGGCGCTTCCGGCGGCGCGGGGCCCCAAGCAAAACGCAAACAGATACCGCAAGCGGCCTGCATGCCAATGGCCGGGCGCCGCCAGGCCGCGCGACACACGCCGCGGGCCCGCGCTTCGTGCGCCTCAGCCATGTTGGCTCCTGCACATGCAGCGGAAAAGTCGCGGAGACGCCGAGCTAAGACGGCGGGGGAGCCTGTCCCACGGTGTTTTCCCTCGCTTCGCCCCACTCGGGCGCAGGCTGCACTGCGCAGCTGCCGGCGCGATGCCCCTATCGCGCCCCGCTTCCGTTTCTGCGATTCCTAGGCGCACTCCCCCCGGGAGGAGGCTGCACCCCCGGCGCCCCCGGCGCCCCGCCGCCCCACTCCGCCGCCTCCTTGGCTGCTTCTTCTTCGGCGCCCCGTCTCCTTGGCTGTTTTTTTGGCGGCGGCGCGAGCGAGACGGCCGGCCTTGGCGGGCGCGCGAGCGAGAGGGCCGCGCGCAAAAAGGAGGAAAAGGAGGCAGCGCGACGGCGACGACTTAGGCGAAGGCCGCGGCGAAGCGTGCGCGGCTCTCCCCCGCGGAGGCGCGGGGCGGCGGGGGAGGCGCGGAGAGGAGCCGGCTTCCGCTTCCTTATGCCTCGGCGCGGGCTGCATCAGGCAGTCGCGCGGTTCGCCCGGTCGCGCGCATATAAGGAGCCAGGAGGCGGCCGCGGTCCCGGCTTGGCTGACGGCTTGGCGACGACGCGTCGACGCGACATGGCGCAGGCGGAGACCGAGCGCCCGGGGGAGCGGCGGGCCCCATGAGCGCCCGCAGGCTCGGCCCGAGCCTGCCCGAGGCCCCGCCGAGCCGGACGCGCGCGGGGCCAGCAGCGCCAGCAGCGCCAGCAACCAAAGTTCCTATTTAGAGCGCAGCCCAAGCTGCGCCCCCAAAGTTCCTAGCGGCTCGGACGCGCGAGCGAGCCTCTTTTGCAACCCTAGTTCTAAGTTCCCGCGAGAAGCAGTAAGCAAGCTAAAAGTAGTGAGTAAGCAGCGATCGTGTCTTACGGCAAGCAATCCTCCCGCGAGTGCCGCGCGCGCTTCTTCCTCCGGAGGTCACCGCCGCTTAGCCTAACATGTCGAGCGTCAGCGTCGTGTCCAACTCGTCGCTCGAGGTGGAGAGCGACTCGTCGAGCGAGGAGGCGCCCAAACCCGAGCGCAAGTTCGTCCTGCCGAACGAACTGTACAAGAGCCTGCTGGCGAGCGCCGTCCTGGGCAAGACGGTGCTCAACCGGAACCTGGCGGGCCTCAAGCCGAGCCTCAACTCGGCCCTCGACTCGGCCCTCAAGGAGCTCAAGGACATCAAGGGCCTGACGGTCAGCAGCGTGCCGGCCTTCCCCAGGAACCTGGCGCTGCGCCGCGAGGACCAGGACGAGGTTCGTCAGTGCGCGTTTAGCGCGCAACAAGTGCACACGGCTTGATTACGCCGGTGAGCGCCGCCGGTGAGCGCCGGTGAGCGCCGCCGGCCCGCCGGATTAAGAAATGAGCGCGCGCAACCCGCCGAGCACGTGATGAGCACGCCCCTCCCCCGCCGAGCGCGCCGATTCCTCATTAGCCCCTAATAACGGCCGAAGCCTATTTTCCCTCTCGACCGCGCCTTGTGCCACGTGCGCAGCGGGCGCACGCTGCCCGCGAGCAGCGCGCGCCAATTACCGGCTAAATCTCCAAGTGCTAATTAAATCCCGCCGGCCAATTAATTAACCCTCAGCCGCTTCAGCCGCTCTCCACCTTTCGCCCTTTCGCCTTCCACCCGCAGCCTGCACCGCATCCTTTCCTTCTCTTTTTACCTCTCTCCTACATTATTTCTTGCTTTTTTCCAACATCGATACGCATGAAAAATTCATCCGTCAATTTCTCAACGGCAGCCAAGAATTTCTCATTTTTCTTTTCTCTCTCTTATTTTCAATGCCATCTTTTTCGACCGTCCAATTTTTACGCTTCTCTTCGCCGTCTTCTGCCACATTATACACTCTTTTTCCATGAATATTCAATATTCAATGCACGACTTATTAAATACCCGCCGACTTTAGCATCGACTATTCCCCAACAACGCTATTGACAAAAATCAATTTACAATTATAAAAACGATAAACGCTTCCTATCCCCTATTGCCTCTTTTTCGTTCAACAATTTATGCACTAAATAGGAATATTCAGCAGATGCTTTTTATCAAAGTTCTTCGATAAATAGCAGCGAAGAAAACGCAAATCAACACTCGAGGCTTCGTATCGGCAAACGCAGTGCCCGCTAAAAAACTTACTGCAGAGCAAAATGAATTTTCTTATAATATTTAGTGCGAACTAATTGTTTCTTTTGGCTGAAAAAAAATACCTTTTAAGAAACGTCAAATTTGAGGGATTTATGTGGACGCAAGTCATCTCGAAGACGCTCCAAGTATCGAATTACTTTGACTTAAAAATGTTTGAGTAATATTAAAAAAAGTGCTGCGTTGCGTAAAATAATCTGCAAGTTTAACGAGATGATCGCTTATTTGAATAATTTTTTAAACAACTTTGCGTTACCTCGATCCTCCTCAGCGATGATTAACGAGCGTTGTTTTAATAGGCAGAACGTCGTAAAGAGGAGAATGGCTAAAAGTGGGATTTGGTCATTTTAATTGCAGAAGGCATCGTTCGCATGGTCGGAAGGCGGCGAGGAGGGCGGAGGGGGTGGCGGGGGTGGCGTTGGCGGCGGAGGCAGCGGCGGTGGCGGTGGAGGCACCGGAAGCGGTACTGGCAGCAGCGGCGGCGGCGGCACCGGGACGACCGGGACTGCAGGCGCCGGCGCCGGCTCCGGCACCGGTGGACTGGCCCACTGGGTCAGCGTCATGGCCGAGCATATCCACAACCCACACTCTGCGGGCGGCGTCGCCGGCGTTCACCACCAGCAGCAGTCGCCCCCGCAGGCTCCTTACCCCTGGAACAATGGCCTCTCCACTGACGTAAGTCCAGCTCCTTTTTTCTTTTTTCTCCTTTTCTCCATTTCTTTTTCATCCCTAAATTCAATTGTTTTATACATGTCGCACATCAATTTATTTCGTTTCTGCACACAACTGACAGAGCTGCTCGTAAACTAAGCTCTGCAACTGGCGCAGGCCAATTTCTTCCAATCCATTCCGCTTAAAATAGTACCTAGCTTCTTCCTTCCTTCTGAAATCTAAAAGCTGAAAATTTAGCCAATTTCTTCAGTCGATGTATTCATAATTCACAATTCATTTTTATGGCATCTCCATCAATATTCCTCATAGTGTTTTTTTATAATTCCTATTTCATTTCATATATTAACCGACCATAACGCCAGTCAATAATCTTCAAATTTCTCGATTCTTTTTATTTATGCGTGTCCATAGTAAACGTGGTACAAACTGAAAGTTAAGTGACGGATAAAAAAAAAATTAACATCTATTAACGGCTATACGAAAGAGTTAAAAACAATCGAGTTATGGATAACGAAATAACAAATGGAGAAGTATTTGAAGAATCAAGGCTGAATAATCCATTTAATTTTCTTTAAACATTTGTGCATTTAATTTAACTTAAGGAGAAAATAATGCAATAAAAGGCAATTTAAAAAATGTATAATTTACCGCTTCCACTTTAATTTTCGGTTATTTTTTTAGCTGGTGTTCGCTTTAGTAAAGAATATTACCTATTTTAATGCGACATTATGCTTCGAGAAGAAAAAACATTTGTTTGAGAGGTAGAATAGCGAAGAAAAAAAAATGTTCAGGTTCATCTATTCTATAAGGGTTTTTTCTCGTTACAAGAGCAAAAAAAAATGTTTATCCCGTAGATGGTGTTCGGCACGTTATGTACTTGATCGATGTTCGCGTAACCAAGGAATCTTCAATCTAATTTTAAAAAACAATACCTATGTCAGCATATTTTATAGTTGGAGAATGACAAACAACTTAGATTATAGATGTTTTTCGTAAATTTCCTCAGAGAATCATGTTGTTTAATACAAGTGTATAACGGACTAATAACGAATTTTATTCAATATCGAGAGACTGCACAATAAAGTAATTGAATCAAAAAGATAATTTGAAGCTGGTTTGAATAGCACTAGAGATAAATTGGTCAATAAACGGCGCGTATTGGACAAAAAAGGCGAGAATCTGTTGTTATAAAAGTAAAGTTGCTCGCAGTGATAAAAAAGATGAAGCGGCTGATGAAAAACGCTTAGACGAACTGTAGGGCAGTAAAAAAGCGGATGCTGCAACGGCAAAAATCTGTGTAAAAAAAGCGAGAAAAAAGTGGGAGTTGGGAGAGGAAGAAAGGCGACGGGCTGCGGGCTCAAAGGGTGAAAGCAAAATGACCCGGATATGCTTGGAAGACACCGTTAGGGCAGCTAAGTAGAAGACTTTTTTGCATGTTTCTCGGCACGCTTCGAGACAAAACGAGTTACTACCCCCCTGTTTGTATTTGGCCTTTTTTTCACCCGGTGAAAGTCCCACGTAGAGGAGCGCGCAGCGGCGATGGAAAAAAAGTGGGAGAGATGTCGCGGACGAGAGCGAAAAAAAGGAGGAAGAGCGAGCAAAAGAAAAGGGCGCGAAAGGGTCGAAGATCTGTTTGCATAAATTTCTCATTGCGTCTCGCTCGTTCGCCAGCGTCGATTTCACGGTGGTGCACACGTACGTAGGATGAACGGGCCATGAACGGCCCGAGGGACTGTAGGCGAAAAAAAGCAGGCGGAAACGGTGGAAAAAAATTTTTTTTACTCCTCACCCAGCGGAGAAAGAAAAGGTCGCGAGTTGCTCATTTGAATAGATACCAGGGCGGCTGGGCATCAAAACATAATGCTCATAGGCCCTGGCCGTTGGGGAGCCGCTCGATTCATTATGCCTCGTTTTTTTCCACATTTTTTTCCAACGGGACCGCTCGCTTTTCGGATGCGATCGCGATATTCAAATTGAAGCGCTCACCCTTTGACATTTGGAACGTTGCATTTTCTTACGGCGGGCAGATGGGCAGGCCGCTAGGAGAAAACTCTTGACGCGTCCCAGTGCGTGCCAGCGCTTTTCCGGGATGCAAATCGTTGGAGCGCGTCCACGGAAGCTCGGCTGTGGGGCTAATTTCGTCAACAGTCAAATTAGGAGCTCTCGCAGGCGCTGGGCTCTGCGCGTCGCTCGGTCGCCCGCGAAGAAAGGAAAGGAGGATGGAGATTTGAATGAGAAAGGGACGACTCTCGAAATGGAGCCGGCAACGTGTAGAACCTGCAGCTCCGTTCCTCTCGAACATCTCCTCGGCTGCGTGGCTCCGTCCCTTTTGTGCGTCCGCGTTGCCCGGCCCTCGCCGCCGCATATGCTTTTTTCCCGAGCTCACCTGCGGCCTACCCGCGAGCGGCAGAAACAAGGCGCTAGGACAATAAAAAATCATTTAAATAATCCGCGCCGTGTAAATGCCCCTTAGATTCTCACGGCCCTTTTGCCGCGCTCGCTCCGGCTATTCCCAAGACGCTCACAAACATTGGCCAATTTAATTGTTTACGCTCATGGACAGTTAAAATAATAGCAGCTAACAGCCGAGTCTTTTGCAGAAAAAGCGACTTCAATATTTATTAAAGCTTTTTTGCGAGTAAATATTTAAAAAAATCAAGTCGATTAAATGCAGACAACGTTTTAAGGGAACGATTAATAAATGAGAGCTATTTTTTAACGCATTCGCCATTTACAGTCTAGACATTGAAATATACATTAAGATTAATTAAGCTTTTTGCCGGGTAATAAACAACGGGTCAAATCCAGTTAGAAATCGGCGTGAAGAAATAAAATAACAGTATTATTACGGCGCGAGGCTTGTCGTGAATGGACGAAATACAATTTTTTTTCCTCGGCGTTCAAGTTTTTTGCAGGAGCGTTTTTGTAAAGAAGCCAGCTCCGACTGGGCCCAGCGCTCGCTTCTGAAAATGAATTAGCCAATGAAAAAAGGGGCGAGATGCGTATTCTCGCGCGACCCCAGTGCCATTGGCTTTTGGCTCTCGCCTAAACAATGAGCGCTTTTTTCTCCTTACTGTGGTGAGAGCGAAATTCCGTTGCACGATTTGCATTGGAAGGCGAGCGGGGAGAAGCGGAAAAAAATTGCGGAAAAAATGCTTGGCGAGTAAGCGCCGGGGAGAGGGGCTCGCTTGGGCCGGGAGCTATTATTTTAATTTGGTAAGATGGAGCGCGCAGGGAGAGGGTTGCGGATTTTTTTCGACTCGCCTCCTTTACATAATCCTCCCCGAGGGTGATTCGAATCGTCCGAGGGCTCTCTCACACTTGGCTCGCTCGGAAATCGGCGTCTTGGCCGTCCGCGGCGTAAACGGGCCTAAGCGTTTTAAGGGATTACGCGCAGAGGCGCGTAAAAAAGCCGAAAGGGTTGACCACCCGCTGGGCAGGCGACGACGCCTCGATGAGAGATTACAAGTTGAGCAGAGAGAGAGAGAGCTCCGCTTGCCCCTGGGATGGACGGGCCGCGAGGACTCGCTTTTTTTACCTGCCGCTCATTTTTTCCCGCTGCTCTTAGCCCGACGCTCTTTGCGCGACTCTCGCGCTTCCTTTTTGCCCTTTATTAGATCGACGAGTGCAGAGTGAAAAAAGGGACTTTTACCAGACGCCGGCGCGTTGATCAATTATGTTTCACGCGGCGGCGCGTTTTTTCTTCAAGCTGTTTTTTCCCTCGATTTTTGGTCTAGCGGCTTTTTTTGCGCGGCGCGCCAATTAGTCGCATCGATTTTTTAATGAGCCTGCGGCCCGGTAATTAAGCGCCGGCGACAGGTACTTAAAACATAGCCGGGCTCGACGCGTTGGCCCATTGTGCGGAGGGCGCACTCGTTAGGCCGTGTCACAACATTTGGCCCCGGCCAGAGTTACGGCGCGCCTTTTGCCGCTCTTTCCGAGGCCAACAGACGAAACGGCTCGTTTGTCAAGCGGCCGAGCATCCACGCGGAAACTTGTCTACGATCGGCTCTTCCCCTTGCGAGGCTGCGCTTACCGATAAAGCGCGCCGACGGCGTTGATCAATTTCCACGCCGAGCGCAGCGTCACGGGCCTACGCGTCGCCCGAGAAAAAATTCGCTTGCGAGTTTCGGCTGACTCTGCACTTTTTGCCGGCACCGAGGCTCCCGTTCTTTTTTGCCGCTGCAGCCATCTCCGCTGTCCAGGGCGCGCTGCGGAGCGAGGGGCAGAGGGGCGCGTATGCAGATCGTCGGGAAAGTGGTGTACAAAGGGCCCATAGTCTCACGCTATTGTGGCTCTCAGGTAAGATAAAAGGGTGCCTTCTCCCAACCGGTCGCCAGGTCGCAGGAGCGCCCGGAGAGAAAAAAACAGAGGAGAGCCCCAGGGCCTAAGCAGGCCCCAAAAAGCGCCAGCCGCAGAGGCGCACTGATGTCTCTTTAATTTTTATTAATGACAGGCAATTTGAATTTTTGCATCGGTGATATGGGAACCGCGCGCGCGCGAGGCCAGTCATCGTCACGCGCGAGGCGGCCTAATAAACAGGCGAAAATCTGCCAAGACGGAGGATCGCGGTCTCATCCATCACAATTATTCGCCCGAGGCGCGATCTCGACCGATCTAGTCTGATCGATCAATCGCCGCCCTTTTCCATTTTCCCTCCCTTGCTGCATTGCGCTTTCATATTTATAACGCTTCAAAAATGTAACAAACTCATTAGCACGAGAGTAATGATTAAACTGCCTATTGGAAATCGATACTAATTGTGAGCACTGCTAATTATATTATCGCTCAAATGCTAATTATTAGCCTTGTATTTTATTATCGGGAGCACAACTTTTTTTCTCAATAGTCTCCACACTGTCACACTTGCGCGTTTATAAGCTTGTAACTCTGTGAGGATTGCGCTCTTCATCGCCGTCGCAGTAAAGCGCAACAAAAACTCGTCTTCTAAATTAACATTTAAATGCGGAAGTGGCGATGGAACGCTCAAATTTTCACTACTTTTCCATTCTAATTGACTAGAAATTTCTCCTTTAAATTAACCGTAAAAAAGTGTCTTAAAAGCAAGCACTTTTTGCTGGTAAAATTTCAGCGTTCCTTGCTCATTCAAACGATTAAAGTGTAATGGTGAAAAAAAATTCAACAGACGCAAAGTTTTTAAAAGTAAATGAATTTATTTACGGCCCACTTAACTTTTTAAATTATTTTTCAAATTCACAATACCTGCAGCGTAGGACTTTGAGGGAATTGAATTACTGCCTAGGATAGTGACTGCTAGTGTTGATAATTTGATGCTGTCGCTTTGGTATATCGTTGGACTAAGCGCAAGTGGAGGTTTTATTTTGATTGGCGAGAGTGGAGGAGCTGTGTGATACTTGTTCCCTTGAACTTGTCTAATGCGTCGGGAAATCTAGAGGATTGATCGACAAGAGTAATACGCAGAAGAAGGGGGCATTTTTTAGTGTGACTTGAATTATTGAGTAGGACGTCTCGCGGATGAGTATAGGCCGGCGAATTAGCCGGGAGGCCGGTGTCGGATTACGCGAAGGAAAGCTGGAAGGATTGTTCGGTCTTATCCATGCGCGCGAACGGGCGGGCCGCATTAATATTTGAGCAGCAGCAGTGGCAGCAGCGGGAGCAGCGGCTCACAAAACAGTAAGGCCACTCATTTGCTTTGGGCACGTGCGCTCTGATGAAAAGCAGAGCCGACATCGTCATCTCGCGCTCGATCCGTCGACGTCGAGTCGACCGAGCGTGCCGGCGCGCAGGATACGTTTCGCTAAGCGCGATTGCGCTCCCTCTCCAAATATCAGTCTTGCTCTTCCCTTGCCTTTTTTGCCTCGGCCCGATCGATTCGCGCATCAAACCGGACGAAGACGGCGCGCTCGGCTCTCGGCTCTCGGCTTTTCGCTCGACGCGCCTTAGATCGGCAAATTTTGAAAGAAAGCGCGGCTCTCCTTTTTCTTGAATTTCCCCAGCAAGACGGATTCCGGCTGCCGATCGGCTTTTTTCAGCCCCTCGTCCTTTTTCGCGGGAGTCATTGAACCGGTGCGGTCTGGCCGGGGGTCTGGCTCGTCCGCCTTGCAGCCTCTCGCTCCTGCTCCGCGGCTCGGGGCTCGGGCCCTCTCTGTTGCGCGCGCGCTCGGCTCTCTTCCGGAATCCCTGCAACTCGGCACCGGGCAAGATGGAAGGAGCAGAAAAAAAGAGCGGAATGGCTAGCTCCCTCCATTCCGCGTGCGCGCGAGGCCACATACACGTGTGTGGGAGCGAGCGAGCTCGCGGCAGCCTTGCACCCACGCTTCCTCAGACACGTACGCGGCGCGCAGCCCAAAAAAAGAAATATCAGGATCAATATTTGACCCGGAAAAAAGAAGGTGCGGAGCTCGAGAGCAAGAGGGAGTATAAGGGAAAGAGACGTGTGACGGAAGCGGAGAGAGAGAGAGGGTCGCGAGGGGCGCGGGAGGAGGGGCAGAGCGAAAGAGGAGAGCCAAAGGATAGAGGGGGTGCAAGAGAAAAAGGAGACAGCAATCTGCAGAACCGACGGGGCCGCGCTCGCTCCTGAAAAAAAGGAGCCAGCGAGTGTATTCTCCTCTCGGCTCGCCCGGCTCCGCTCCGGCCAGGGGGCCCCTACCGAATTCCGATGCCGCGCATTCCAATTTTCATAACACACCTCGCCTCGCGTCCAATCAATGAGGCCTCAAGCTCCCTTGCTCGCGGAAGCGCTACTCGTTAATCTTTAAATTCGAGATAAGACCACTTGGAATTATGCGGCCCGAGGGAAGCGAACCCCCCGCCCTAATAAAGTCGGGCGCACGCGTCCCCGGGCAAAAAAGCGAGCGCTTCGTCGCGTGCACTGATTAATTTGGCAAGGAGACGCGCGCCAGTGTGACCCTTGTACGGTCCGAACGTCGGGGGGCTGCGCCGCAGCGCAGGGAAACGAGCGGAGGCAGGCCGGTCCGAGTGTCGAGCCGCTGCACAGGTGCTACTCTTGTGGCCTGCCTCTCGTGCTGGGCAGGTGCACTCCTTTGGCCGACATACGCACGAGATAGCCGCGCACCCCTTCCAGCAGCCGTTTTTCGCTCTCCAACGTGAATGCCCTTTTTTCTGCGCCCCCTATTCACTTTCGGCCTGTGGCATCCTACGCTTTTTGCGCCGCTTTTTTCACACTCAACACTCCACTAATCGCGCTGTGCTTCTATGAGAATCACGGATTTCTCCAGGCGGAGCGTAGTTGCTCCTGGAAAAGGCGGCAAAAAGCCTCTTATTAAAGGCAGATGGCGCAGAGTATCAGTCTCGAACGCGAAGGCCCATGTATTTAGAGAAGTTGTCGCGCTCCCAGCTACTGGAGCGCCACGTGACTCTTGAAAAGACCCCATTGAGTCTGTCGATGATGTCATTTGATTGAAAGGCCATGGCAATCTTGACAAGTTTCGACTTTGCGCGCAGAGAGCTTCGTCCGAGCAGTCGGCTTGCTTAAGAACAAAGTGGAGGCTGCCAACTGGTCGTTGAGAATGGAGCGAGGATGGTGCAGTCGGATCGACAATCGGAGCTGGGCTCGCGACGTCTACCTCGCCTCTCGCGCGTCCGTCCCTCTCCGTTTGAGTGCGCCGGTAAAACAGCCCCTTAAAACGCTTTTACGGCCCTGCACGGATCGCGGAACGGCGTCTAGACGGCAGGGCCGTAAAGTTTGACCTACTCACCCCTGACTGGCTTTCTCCCGAGCAGCCGCCACCCCTCGCGCCCCTCCGCGCTCTTCGCTCCGCCGGCCGGCCACCCTCCCTCGAGGCGCGCTCGCCAAATCTCGGCCGCTCCTCGGAAGATTGAATGAAAAGCACCGGCACGGAATTAGTCGGCCGCGCCGGCTTATCGCGGAGCCGCGCGCTTCACTCGAGTCGCAGCCGGGCGAGCGGCGCGCCCGCCACGTGTTGTCGGGAAGCGACGGCGGGCCTCCGGCGAGTCCCTCTCGGCGATGAGAAAGTCCTCGGGCACACGTGTGCCGCATTCGCGCTCGAGGAGCAAAGGCTGCGCCCGATAAAGGGGAAAAAGTGAAAATGTATTTTTTCCATTGATGGCGACGGGCCCAGACGAGCGGCTCGTAACTCCGGGAGTCGCTAGACGTCTCGCAGACGCGTGCGTCTGAGGGTCTTTTTATGGGTTTCGCGAGCAGGTCGCGCTAGACAAGGAGGCGAGCGGCACGGCCGCGCGAATGTGCCATAAAACGGGGGAGGCGAATATCTCGCGTCTACGCGTCGGGTTATCCGGCTCCCGCCCCCGCCCCCGCGCGCCCGGCGTCTCGCTCCCGCGCAGACTGCATCGGCCCGGAGAGACGGAGAGCTCCGGGGGTCGGAGCGGAAAGCTTGTAAAAATTTTACTGCGAATTGTCTGCAGACTCAGAGCCCGTGAGCCGTTATATGAGCGGGAAAAATGGGAAAACTCGGCGGGAAAAGTGGAGAAAAAGCAGTCTGGGTCAGCCGAGCTCTTATTTTCGCTGCTGTTTTTAACTTAAAGGCGCTCATAAAAAAGATTCGCCCAGACTCGGGCGCGCCGAGCTTTTTTCACTTTTCTCCCGCCACGGAGAGTACGAGGGAGGAAAATTAAAAATTGTCCTTCGATCCAATTGGCAACTCGGAGTTTTATTGGCGAAAAAGACCGAATTACTTTGCAGTCGTTTGCTATTTTCCGCCAATGGCTCTGCTTTTTATCGCTCTTCTTGCCCACTGCATTTTTATAGTTCCGCTGGCTAATGCAAAATGTTTTTCGCTCATTTTCGCGGAAGCCAGCATGCACGAATGTAGGCTTGCGTCGGATCGGATGAATCCGAGAGAACGACGAGGCGCCGGAAATTCTGTTCATATTATCTTGGAATCGGAGAGTTATTTTCCCTTTTCCCGGCGCAATGAGCCGTCGTTCGGGATAAAGAGGCGAGCAATGACCTCGAGGAGGCAGAAATCCGCTCCCCTGGGTTATCAGCGAGTGGGAGCCGGGCGCAGGAGTGCCGGGCCAACTGTTGAATTTTATCAGGCCGACTTTTGGCCCCAGTGGCCTCCGGCCCTCGCTCCATGTGTGCCCCATTCTCGCTCGCGTCACGCGAGAAACAAGTCACACGAGATAAAGCACACATGTGTGCCCGCCTCGTGACAGCGCGGCGCGAGCGAGGGGAAGAGAGGGAGCGCGACCCTAGCGCGAGTACGCGAGTTCGACTAGTTCCAATCCCTCTCGGGGAAAAAAACGAAAATTATACACACTCGCCTCTGTGGGAACGCACGTGCGAGTGCGCCCGTCGCTCCGGAATGACTCGATGCAGACGAGAGAAGGAGAACTGCGCGCAGCCTCCCGCGCCTCCGTTCCTTCTTCGGTTTCGTGCCCCATCGTCTCGACGACTCCCCCTCTTGCGCTGCAGGTGCACAATAATAGGGAGCTCTCACTTGTCGGATGCGAGTCTTATTTTAAAATGCGCTCGAAATATGCACTTCCTCGTTGTAGCTGCAATTTATCTAAAATAGATAGCCGCACTGTCGGAGCGAGGAGGAGAGTTATAAGGCGGCGATTAAGGCAGATGCGCGACAAAAAGAGAGTGTCAAAGGGCATTCGGTTGCAAGCATGCACTCGCGGCAATGATCGAAAGACGAGCTGATAGGCGTTCAATTTCACGCTCCAGCGGAGTAGCCGACGTCGCCTAACCCTTGAGTCCGGCCAGCTGGCGTCGATTTATCAAAACTCTTGGAATACTCGGGAGGAGGCCGGGTTAAAGAGGAGGCTTCTCTCGTCGGCGAGGATCCGCGACGCACCGGCGAAACTCGACACCCCGCGGTGCCTCGGCGACGGACGTCTCCTTCCCGCGGCCCCTGCGATAAATAGACCAATAGATTGGAGAGGAGTCGTTTTTCCCGCTTATCTGGCTTTTTTCGCCGTCGCTTGCGTCGTCGGATCGCGCGGCTCCTTGTCTAATCTCGCGACGACGAGGCCCGTTTCCACTATTTCAAAAGCCGGCGTATCTCGAGGCGCCCTTCTTTTTCCATGATTCTGATTGAGCGGAAGGACGGAAGGAAGCAACACTCGGAGTTGGGCAACGTTTCATTTGCTCGCATATTTCGCGTCGCTGGAATAAAGTCGAAATCCGGCTGATTTATAAGCTCGCTCAGGCTTTGCGCCTCGTTTCGCCTCGAGACAGCCAATAGCTCGGAAAGCGGGCCCTGTGTCGCGCTGGCGAAGACGAGGACGGAAAAGTGACGTCACGGCGTCCGTTGAGCTAGGTCGAGACGTCCCGGCAAAAGCCCTCTCTTTTTGCGCGAGCTCTGCGTGTGTGCTCAGCGGGGGCGGCGGAGGGGCGCGCGCCGAAAAAAGCAAGGCTCGCAGAAAGGACGCCCGGCGTCGTGGCGCTCTTTGGCTGATCAATACGTCGCAGCTCGTATACTCGGACGGACGCTCACGCATGTGCACGATGCTGGCTCTCTTTTTCCCGCTCGCTTCTTTGCCCTCCCTCCAGCGCCGCTGCCTCCCTCGTCCTTTCCTAGGCTGGCCGATTTTTTTTCTCCCGTTTCCTCGGCGCTCCTGCATTTTTTACGCTCCCTCCTCTTGGCGCCCCCTCCCCCTGGCTGTATCGGCCGCAACCCCTTCGCCTGCACCCCACCGCGGCGAAATGCAAGCGGAGCGGAGGAAGAAGGCCGGGGAGCGAGAGGCGGGAGGAAAAAGACATACGCACGCGGGCCCGCGGCGCCGCCGGGGTGCGGGAGCGGGAAAGGAGCCGCGAAGAGGAGGGACGGGGCGCTCGGCCGAGCGTACGTACGTGCACCTACGCGCGCCCACACGCGAGCGCAAGACCAACTTTTTTACTCTTCTCCGTTTTTTCTCCCCAGCCCCACTCCGGCGCTCCTAGAGCTTTTTTTCGTGCGCGTACACCCCCTCGCTCGCCGGCGAGCTCCGTCTCCCTCGGCTCGCTCGCACGCGAGAAGGAGAGAGCGAGCCTCGAGGCCCCCGGCGTTTCCAACGACTACGAGCCGGGCGTCGGCGTCCTTTTGCTATCGGGTGCTCTCTCGACTATCGTTCCGACCGCCGCCGCCGCCGCCGCCGCCGCCCCTGCCCCCGCCAGGCTAGCCTATATATACCGTCGGCACTACCACCACGAGGCGCGCGCTCGCGAAAATATAATACAAGGCGTGTGCGCGCGTGCGAGCGTTCCTCCGCCGACGCGCCGACCCCCGCAGCCCCGCAACTCCGCTCCCTCGCCACTCTCTTTTATACACGCTAGCGCGCGCTCGGCTACACGGCTAAAAATGTTCCTTCTTCCTTTTGTTTTTGCCGCGTTATTATTTTCCCCCCTCCCTCCTTCGAGCTCTCATCGACGCCCTCCCCTCTCTCTCGCACTCTCCTTTTTGCCTCTATTTTAATCCCTTACACTCTTTCCGCTTTCTATCTCGCCCTCTTTTCCCTTTTATACCGCCTGCCCCGGCCTTTTTTGCGCTCGCCGCACGCCGGCGTCGCCGGCGATTTTACGCGATCATCACTCCACTGACCAATTGGCGCGAGCGAGCCCTTCGCGGGGCCCGCGGCTCCTTCCGCGCGGCTTCCTGCCGCGTATCCCCCATTTTCGCGAGTCGCTCGCTCCCCTCCGATAAGAGCCACCTGTGGCGCGGCCCTCCAAGGACCGGCCGACCCTTCGGCTCGCCTACGCCGCGGACGTCGGGCCGCATCGGGAGCAGCGAGGCAGTAGACCAGCCTGCGCGATAACCGCGAGCCGAGCCGCCTCGGCCTATTTCAGTCGCCGCGCCGCTCTATTTTTCCGAGCCTGGCAAACTTTGCCGCGCCACTCGCGCCAAACTCTTTAAGCGACACTTTTCATCGACAGCTTAATAAAGCCCTCTTCAATATTCACAGCTTTGGAATTGCACGCAATTCGATTATCCTGGCCATTTAGATAATAAAAAAGCTTTTAACCCAGCTGAAAATAAGCTATATTTTTCGAGCTTTTCGAGCGCTTAATGCGCGAGCAATCGAGTCGGTCCCAATGGGTCATTCAGCCGGGGTCGCCTGTCGTGGCTCGTCTATCTCCATAGAAACTGAGCGGTGGCCCCAAGGTCGCGACTCGAGCCCGTCTGCGTGTACACCCTCGACACGAGGATGGCGCACGCCAGCTTATTTACGTCCATCCAATTTTTAAGCTAAGGCGAGAATTTTAAGCAGGCAACGCAATTGTTAGCTGTAATTGCGGCCCGGATTTTGACCCTCTCTTTAATTTTTCAGCAATGCAACCCGCATGACAAAGAGAGCGATTACTGGGGTGGCGCGAGGGCAACGAAGCAGGGATACGAGGTGAGTCATTTTTAAAAGAAAACTACGTAATTGGATAATTAGTTGAAAACACGAAGCATCAATTCTACTTGTTGAAGCGCAGCATTTTCTGTTACAGGCCAAAATGAACGCGGAGCACGGTGAGTTCTTTTTATTACGACTCATTTGCCAGCGCTTAACGAAGTCTTTTCGGCCAATCAATGCCAAGCTCGTTAGTTTGCATTACATATTACATAACGCCAGCCAAGAATCGCATTAAAAAGTTTAATATTCAAGCGCGCTCCCGATTATCCGGCCATTATTACATCCTTTCAACATTTCACGAATGCTCCAGCCATAGCCTCGCAGAGACGCAATAAAGCGTCGTTGAAAATAAAAGCAACATCATTGGCCAGAATAAGGTGCAAAAAAAGAGTCGAGTGTAAAAAGCATCGATCATAAGAGCGAGGCGGAAAAAAGGCAAAAGGCAAAAGGCAAAAGGCAGTGGCTCTGCGCGAGTCCCAACTATATCACGAATCGAATGAATGTCTGATGAGACTCGCGTCACGCCTTTGGCGAGGCGTACGCAATGTAAACACGCTGGAAGGTCCAGAGCCACTTGTCAGTGCCGCGGAACCGGTTGTCGCTTTGCATCCGTGACGTAAGATCGCTGCGATTAGGCGCGAGTCGGAGAATTGCCGATAGCTGTATCGGCCGCCGCGAGGAGCGACCGAGACGGAGCTACTCGAGTGAATGTATACGCACTGGGACTCTTGGACAGACTCTACGCTGGAGGAATAAAAAATATTTCTCTCCGCTGCCTTCGCGCTCCAAGTTCACTCGAGTCGGAAATTTAAGGAAACGCGAGTTCAATTTTTATTTTTTCATGCGAGAAGGACAAGTTGGCTGGAAAAACTAGTTTAAAATTGCACCCTCCCTGGCCGCTCTACAACTTTCAAATCTCCTGCGCGCACCTATTTACTAATCGTTTCAAACATTTTAACAGTCGCTGAGAATTGAAAGTTCGCCAGTTAGCGCTTGCCTTCAGAAAACTTTATCGCCCAACGTCTGATCGACTTGGAGGTAAAGGTGAATTAATTAATTAAGCATTAAACTTAATGCTTTTCCTCGCGGCGATTAAAGCTCTTTGCCGACAGACAGAAATGCGCGTATTTAGAGTGAAGAAGGGAAAATTTACAAGAAGAATATCTTGGCGTCGCTGCCTCGTTTTTTTCAGCGCGGCTCTCCACATTTTAATGTGGCTGTGGTTACGCAAGAGCTGGCAGCGCTCGCTCCTTCTCTCTCGTGAGCGGCCGTTAATGCACGGATCGCATGATGCCCAAATCTGTCGTCCTTGACGGGGACCGGCAGAGCTCCGCTTCGACTAGGAGTAGCCTCGAGCTACGGCTGTACTGCCTTCCAGCGGCGAGCCTACCTCGCTCATTGCCAACTGATAAAAGGACTCTCCAATCGGGCCGCCTCAAACTCGTCGGATCATTTATATCCGAAGGTACATTTAATTTCTCGTAAGCAGAGAGAAAAACTCCAAGCTATTGCCTTCGTTGTAATTTTCTATCAGAGATTTTGAGGATAATTAAGGGGCCGCGCCGTATAGTACTTAGCGCGGCCGCTCGCTCTTGGGATTCTCGAAAAACCATCAAGAAATGTACAGCTAGTCCGAAAACGCCGCGGCCTTCCCCCTTTTCATCTCTCCCACTTTCATTAAGCAGCTCATTTTTTAAAACTCGGCGCTCTGTAATTTCCGCTCGCGGGGGATAGGTGCTAGCTGGCGCTCTAGTCAAAGCAGAAACAATTTGAATCGGTGCTGGGCGCCGATCGGCAAAGTGATTTTTTATCGGCCAGAAGAGGCGGAGGGGTCACATTGCTCTTTCGTCACTCGACGGAGCCCGAGCGGCGCGAGCGGTGCTTCCATAATTATCAGTTGCGAGTGACTGACGAGCACGCCACCGGCTCCTCCGAACATCCAGAGTGAGCGCTATTTTATCGAAAATTTTGTCCGGCACTGCATAAAGCGCTCGCCTTTTTTATAGTCGCGCAGCCTTCAATTATTTTCCAATGAACGTCAGCCTGATAAAGATTTACAAGGCGCGCTTTCGCCTCGAAATACACGGCGAGCATTTCAAAAGAGCCATTAAAGTGTAAGAAAAGCCAGACAAGTAAATACAAGTGCGGATTTTAGATGATGTCTACATTTTTCTCGCGATACTTTTCACCCGCGCGCTCCTACGCGGACTAGTCGCTTTTTAAATATTCCTCATTTGCGAATGCATAAACTCTGCTGAAACTCTGAGAAAACCAGTCTTTTTTATTACTTTAAACCTGACGTTTTGGCTTGAAAAAAGCCTATAAATTTGGAAACGTCAAATAACAATTTGCATCTTTTACTGCACCGTTGGAAAGAAGCCGTTCTCATGATTTATCCATATTGAGAAATTGAATAATCTAAAAGAGAAGAGGCTACCTTTTCAGGCGACTGCAACTGCAGCCCTTCCTTTGAATGTCTATATTTAGGAAGTGCATAAAACTTGCCGATTAACCAGGGAAAAAAGACTCTAATAGCATTATCTGCATAATGAAGTAAAAAAGCCTCATTCTAATCTCGTAAATCTGAGTTGAAAGTTAGCCAGCGTTAATTGTTTGATGTAGCAAAGTGCACGCTTGGAGCGCGGAATAATAAGACTCGAAGGGCGCCGCTCGAGCAAAAAGGCCCAGGATAGAGGAAAGAAAAATAGCGGGAGCCGGCATATTTCATGTTTTTGCGGACAGGCTTTACTGCCAATTAAAAGTGCACGACTCCGGCAGGGAGTCGCGTTTATGCGCTCGCTGCGATCGATGATTGACCGACGCCTCTGAATTTTTTCGTAGCGCGGACGAATCGCCTCCATTATTTCTCAATGCGTGCGCCGAATCCAAGCGATCTCATTACAAGTGGCCACAAAACATCCATTCGTCGCGATACTTTTCATTCACAGCATTTTCCAAAGCGTCTTTTTTATATAATATAACCTCTCTGCATATACGAAATAAAATTGTTTTTTCGAATTCATAACATTGGATAGTTTTTCGCTCAAAATAGATGACTCGAGTAAACGTTGCTATACGCGCACTTTTCTTCCTAAAGATTGTATTTCCCTCACCTTTACATTCTCTCTTAGCAAACGCGATTATTTGAACCTTTCAAAACTATAAATACACAATGAGTATATTTGACTTATTAAAATGCTGTTTCTTTTCGGTTCTTTTGCCAGTGCTTTTCAACTTATTAATATGGTAAATTTAAACGAAATTGCCAGTTGGCTTGCAAGTTGAAAGTTTTTTTTTATGCAAAACAGCTTACTAATTAATGATGAATAAAACGCTGCGGAATGTATATATATCAGCAGGTCGAAATGTCGCTTAGTGTGCTAAGTCAGCGTCGCAAAGTCGTGTCCTTCAGATCGCCAGAGGAATAAATGCGCCTGGCTTAGCAGCTAAAGTGGAATCGGCCAATATTTAATAGCGGTTGGGCTAGGCTTGCGCAACGCATACATAACTAGCTTCCTGCAGCTTTAGAAATGCATCAGTCTCGCCTTGGACCGGTTCCACTGGCAGCCTTAATTATTCGCTTTGGAAGCGTAAGGCCCCTCTGCGAGCAAATTCACGGGCAACTCACTTAGCTTCGAGAGAAGAATTAAAAAGTAGGCAACTTTTACGTTTTATCGTAATGTGCTCGGTCGCCATCGCAAGATCCGCGATGCGAGAGCAAGCAGATCGATGCAGACAACTGGCATTTTCAGAGTTGCCTCCATAATTTACGAGGATGCGCATATTAGCGCGCTCTGCCATGTGCGAATGCCAGAGTGACCTCAGGATTAAAAATACGATGTCGGATCAGGTCGTGCGGGCCGAAATTTAAGTGCCGGCTTAAGATGATTGTCAATTTTTCACGCTCTCGGAACTCTCTAGGTAGCTGGCATTTCGAAAAATGCTAAGCTAGCCTGCGACGATTTTGCGAATCGAGTGAGAAAAACAGTTAGCACTCGCTTAATGCGCTCTTGGGCGAAAATTCCTGAAAACAATTAGAGGCGAATAAGAAAGCAAGCAGTGTAAAGACGCAGGTGCTGACGGCTTGAAATATTTGAGAAAAGGCGCGAGTACGAAAAGGAGAATTTTTCCCATCTAGCGATCGAGCTCGTATTGTGCGCGCGGCACGAATGAAAGAAAAAGATCGCCGATGTGATAAAAGTTGCAAAGACGCCGCATCGGGGCATCCGCGCGAGTGACGCAGTAGAAAAACAATGTTATGTCTACAATGGTAATAATTGTCAAGTTCCCACGCTCATCGCGCGCCTTTCTTCGCGCCGGACCAAGAGCCCGCCACTTTTAATCGTAAAACAGCTCCTTTTGGATGACTAGCCGTTCCAACGGCTCCACTTACCGCTTATTCAAATTCTGCAAAGAGCAAGAATTTTTCGTACTTGCTAAATCGCTGTTGGCCAATTGACGCTGCTTCTGGATTTGAGCTGAAACGCGAGCTGAAAAAGCAGTGTAATGCGCGATACTCGAGCGAGTGCTGAAAAGAAAAAAAAGAAAATTAATAGCGTGTAAATAACTGGTATCCAGCCTAGTGCACTCGCTTAGAAAATGCCAAGTAACAACCTTCGCGGTTTCTTTCGATTATCCCGAACTTCATTTAGCGTTAAGGAGGGTGAAGGTTGATCGGCTCGATGTCACGCCTTGCTAAATGCTAGAGACTTTCTTTAATTATTGCACTTTTAAGTAAAATCACTTTTTCCGCTGCCATTGTGAATATAAGTCACCTGTTGGCTAGTTAAACAAAAATGACTCTGTTGATTACGAGGGTCGAGGAGTATGCAAATTAGTGAATTAACTAGAAAGATCGATTAATTACCGAGGAGCGGTGGAAAAGTCCGAGCGGCTCGCTCTCGCGTCGGTCCAGAAAAAGTGCATAGGAAGCATCGAAAATAACTGCAGAACGCTTGTTGGTCATTTTTTAGTCGTCGGCGCAGCTTCTCCAAGCGACGATTTGTCGACCTTCGGATAATTGTCCGAGAGTGCGTGTTTCGCGCATGAATTATAGCTTTACTCGAGCTCCAGCTCAATTTTTTTTCATAGACGCGCGAGATTTTCTTCGTTTACCGGTATGATTTGCAAGATAAGCCGAGAATCGCTACGTAAATGATAAGGTGCGAGCTGAAAAAAGTAAGGTGATTGCTCAAGTTTGTCGCCTTACAGATCGCTATCCAATGAATTTGCACTTTTTAATGATAAATATTAAGTAGGCATTGCCGCGCATGTGATCGTGTATCCGATGTACGTTTTATATCTGCATAAATAGAGTGTGCTCTATATTGGTAAGCACTTAACCGAAATTCACGTCAATTAAATGTAGTAATTGCTTGAAATGTGCGAAAGAGCAGCATTAAAGTTAATTTGTTTACCGATATCGCCGGCTCAAAGTGGCATATAGTAGTGGGCGAAAAAGATCGATTGGATGCGCTCACGGGCGGCTTATGTCTACGTCTTTCCCGCGAAAATATGCAAAGGACGCCCGGAGTAGGGCGTGCGCGCGCAGCCGAGGCGAGAGCAGTCAGGTGACGCAACGTGCAGTCGCGCGCCGGCAAGGATCCTGCGGGCAGCGGGTCGCAAGGACACGTAGTAGTCCGCGCTGGGATCTCCGGCGGGGGGGGGGGGGGGGGGCAGGCGCGAGCAGTGGCCGAGATTAACTCGAATGCTCGACTAGTCGAGCGTTTCATAGCCGCATATTCTTTTCTTCGTCTCGCACCTCCGAGCGCGACTCCAATTGGCTTATCGAGTTTATATTGCTTCTTGACTGATTGCTCGTAGCTCGGAACCCGAGGTCGGGCCTCGCCACTGGGAACAGGCACCGCGCGCCCCCAATTCGCTCTTAAAAACATCCAGCTTCCTTTTGCTTAAAACAATAGTAACTCGAAAGCGCGACGACGCTTTCCCTGCTACTGCCCCGTATTTCCTATCTTGGCGCGCTCGCATCAAAGAAGCGCTTGCAAAGCGCCGCTCCTTCCTCAACCCGATACTTTCGTTGAAAGCCCACCGCCTTTTCCTTTTCGACTGTTTAGGGGGCAAACGATTCTCGCTGCACTACTCTAGCCGATTCCCCATCCGACTATCAAGTACGCCGGTTCACTTTGACTTACGTAAACATGTGAGTTTGCAATATTTTGACAGCTCAGTTTTTTCATAGATTCCCATCCGAACCGTTGAGATGTGCAGTTGGAAAAAAATTGGATAATTCATTGCAATATTTGAGCGAGAGCAACAGCTATGTTGTATTTGCAGAAAAGCAAGGCTATTATTAGAGTCGATGGACAGCTGTTTTAAGAACTTTTTGGCCAAAGGTGGATATTCGACGATTTGGTATATCCACACGGTGAACGCTCGCTCCTTTCCAAGTACATAAGATAATAGCCCACGCAGGCGTCCTTGAAAGAGAAAAAAGTACAATCGGCGAAGCACTTGCTAATGGTAAACAGGAGCGGACACACGCGATCGTAAATCGTTAGCTCTATATTATTTTTATTTCATACGAAATCGAGCGGCGCTCTTTCGCACGGCAGCTATTAACATCCTGTTGAACTGCCACTTGTCACTTTGCTAACATTTCCCTTAAAGTACAATTCTATATTTCCCATAAAATATCATTGATGTTAACGGAGCGCCTTTTTGCCCGAGCTTCTACATCCAAAATAAGATGTAAGGCGAGATCCTAATGTCAATGTCACTCTGCGCGAAATAGAGATTCCTGATGGAATTTAAAATATGTACTCTGCACAACGGTAAACTCCAGCTACAAGCTTTTTTACCGTCTCTTTTTTCCATCGCGTGAAAAACCTTAATTTATTCGTGCTTTTAAGACAATTTTCTATTGCGGGATTACTTTAAATAGTAAAGATTCGTCGCGATTTGAAATGGAAAAAAGAAGAAAGACGCGAAAGGGTGTTAAAGACTGCGGAAGGGTCTGAATAAACGAGCTTGGCAAAGGTGGTGAAAAGTGCTGGTGTGATGTAAATATTATCGATGTAAAAGCTGCGGCTAGATAAAAATCACACGTGGATTTGCATTTAAAGCAAGAGGTGCGCCTTTGTAAAACTGTTGCAGGCGACGATCAATATCGAGGTGCCGGTGGAAGCAGCAGCGGAAGTCCTCCCGCCAGTCTTTTGGTGGTGCCTCAACCCCTGACTGTGAAACCATCGCACCCCTCGCATCTGAACCCTCATCTCGGCGGGCCCCACGCTCATCCGCCGAGAAAGTACCAATGCAAAATGTGCCCACAGGTGAGTCGCAGAATTGAAGCCGCAACGAGCCGAGCGAAAGTGCAGATCGTAAAGGTTTTTTAATTTCGAGTTGGAAATGTGGAAGAAAAAGCGGAAACGCTCGATTTTCCGAAGGGTCCCGCGGTAATGGCTGCTTTACGCGCGCTAACCCTTTAGGCTTTTCGCTGGCATTATGCATAGCGGGCTCGTCTTTTACAATGCGGCAGGGGGACCGTGGCACTGTTGTAAAACACCGAGCCGCGTCCATTCAGCAGGCAAGCACTTTTCTTTTGCTCCTGGTGTAATGTGGAGACCCTCATCGGGCTGCGCTAATCCCCCGGGCCCCACAGGTAGGCTACGTGACTCTCGGCTCCTGATGCGGCCGATGCGGCTGACGCGGCCGACGCGCCGACGCGCGCCGGAGCAAGGGTTGAACGAGCGCGCTTTTTCCCCATCTCTCTTAATATTCGCTTATTGCGAGGGTGCACCTTTTTACTTTACGACGCTACCCGAATCCGCGGCTATCTCGGCCTTTTGCCTTTCCAATTCAGCGGGATTAGCGCCTGCTTTTTCCCGAGCCCTTTCCGCTTGCTTCCGGGCCGCTTTATGGCCTCAAGCCCTGGCACTCCTGCCGGTAACTGACTCACTTTATTTACTTCTCGAAGAAAGTGGCTAATCGCGCGTTAACTGCTCAAAGGCGCTCTTGGCGATCCTGCCGATAAGAGCGGACGAGCCGCCGAGATCGCGCTCTTTTTTATCGGATAATATTGAAAGACGGGAAAAAGGAGGAAAAAGAGAGGCGGTGTACGGGGCAAAAAAGTATAAGAGGCTACCTTGCTCGCCGTACGGAGGAGTCCCGGCTTCCCGGCTAGCGTAGCGTGACGAACTGGAGCACATCCTCTCTTTTCTTTGCTCGCGCGAGCGAGCCTCCAAGCTCGCTCGCAAGCGCAACCGGCCGCTCGGCTCTGCCTCCTTCCAATCGGCGTCGGCCCGATTTTTTTATTCCTCCTTGGCTTTTTCGCCTCCCTCGTCCTCCCTCGTCCTCCGTCGCCGCTCCGCTTCATCAAGCACTCCCCGCGACTTCCTTTCGCGTCTTCGCAGAGCTCGTGAATCAGCGTCTTCTGCGCTCCCCTCCCCTCCATCCTCGTCTTCAATTTTCTTAATTTCTCCAAGGTCTGCCTCTCGCCGCTTCGTTCGCAACACTAGTCGCTGCTTCTTCCCAAATCAACGCGAGCTGTGTGTTTTACAATTTGAGGCGAGTAAGAAAATGAGCGCATTCGACGGCCAGTAGACTGGCTGCAAACTCGCCACTTCCGGCGGGGCTCGCAAGAAAAATAATGCCAAGAATCTATCGATTTCCCGCGTGGCAATTTCTTTCCGCGGAAAACCGCAAAGGCGCTGATCTAGTTGACCGAGCGGCCGCGGCTGCGGAATGGCATTACGCCGGGGCGGAAACTCGCCGGCGAAATGCTTGGAGCGATCGGGGGGCTCGAAGGGGAAAAGTTTAACTGCAGATGGGATCCGCGGGAGCGGAGGCGATGAATGACTCGCTGTGCCGGGGAGGGGGAGTGGCTGCCAACTCGCCTTTTTTCCCAAAGACGCGCCGCGCTGCCCAATGCGAATTAACTTCTTTTTACGACTGGCCGGAGGAGTCGATGTAAATTGCGCTGATTCTTATGACGTCTTGATTTTACGATGCGATCCTTCTTCTTCTCTCGCCTCCTCTTTACTCGCGGGCTTGATGGGACGCGGGCCCGGCCTTTGATTGCGCCGCCGAGCAGCAGCGGCCAATAATGAGGAAAGCAGCTAGCCTCTTGTCCGGAGATTCCCGATGAAACGCGCGAGGCCAGCTTCTGCTCCAAGCCTTTGCGAGATGGAAAAGTCGCAACTCTTGTCCCTGCTTCAATTTATCCCCTTGACGCGAATAAACTATTTCGGAAGCCTTTATGCCAAGCTAAATCTGCCGATGCAAAAAAGCCGCGAAAGCCTGTAAAAAAGAAAGTCACTTATTTTATTTTGGGCAGCATTCAATTATTTTATTAGCCGCTATTAAGGACAAAAGCTTTGCGTGAATAAGAGAGCATTCGTTCATTATTAACTCGGCGCTGAAGTGTAAATCGCGTAATAAGGCTGTGGCGCAAGATAATTCATGAGCGCTATATACCGCGAACAAGAAAGTGTTATTAAAAATTTTATAAATGTTTAAAGGCAGCGTTGAAAATACACTTTTAATTACTTTCTCCATTTGTCTCTTTCGGCCGCGCTGGCCGCAGCAAAAAAGCCATATCGAGAAAAGAAAGGCACGTTAATTAGAAAGCCGAGGGCAGAGAAACAGGAAAAAACGCGTCCCCCAAACGGAAGCCGTCCATTAATAAGCGTTAAGCCGCAAGCGGCGCAAGCCCATGCAAAGCGCCGCGGAAGTGTAAATTTCACGCGATATCTGCCGAGCAGAGTGGAGAAGAATCAGGATCGGGCGCGCGCCTCCGAACGAGTCCCGCATCACGGTAGCTAGTGGCCCGTCATTTTTTCCCACCCGGGGCTCCTTTTTTCACTCTCCTTCCTCCTTTGTGGCCTCCTCCCACTCGCCAGCGAAGAAAAAAACCAGATGAGAGGAGGCTCCAAAACATCGGGCCTTAGATCTAATTTTAATCGAGCCCGACCCCCTCCCCTCGCGCCCGCAAAGTCCATTAGCTGCCGGTGAATGGGCCTCGAAAAAGACAGAGTGCGGGGCCGCCACAAAAGGATCTATCAAAGGAAAGATTATCTCGAGCAACGTAAATACTCCTCCGGTCTTTTCTCTTGCTGCCTTGAGCTCGAAAAATTCGATTCTCCATTATTTCACCTTCGTTTTAAATTTTCGATCCGAGTAGCGCGCAAACTTGTGAAATTATTTCGAACGCGCTTTTTCCTCTCGGCCTTTTGGGCGCGCGTGCGTAAAGTGCCGCTTTTCTTTTCTTGAGAAACGACGGCCGGCGAGGTCGAGTTTTTGCTAATTAGAATTGGGCTTTTCGCTGGAAGGAGAGGGAGCGTTGTGCAGGCGGTGCGCGCGATCAGGTGGCTTCACGCGGCCGATACGTTCGCGCGAGATGAGAAGGGACAGCCTCCCACGCCAAACAAAAGTCCTTAAGCCTTAGACTGAACATGATACCCCATTTATAGCGAACTTGTAAATCTCTCTACACTTGCGCGCGCTTCGGGTAGCGTGCGTCCCTCTCCTCGGGGCTTACAATGCCGTGGAATTATGTAAGCGGCCATTGGTCCGTCCGTCCGTCCAGAAAGGTCCCAGGGCCCCGCTCCCATTCAAGCCGGACGGGCCGATTGAGCCCGCCGAAAACGGTGCGCGAGTGTGCGTGCGTCTCAACACGGATTCCGTGACGCGATAAAACTTTTTCCCAGATATCTCGTTTCAGCATTCAGCGGCGTCTCGCAATTATCGAACTCTCCCGGTAGCTGCGCCGATACACTTGCGCTCCCTTTTTTCCTCCGAGGGAGCGAAGGTGCCATTGAGTCCAGCCAAATGTCGAAACTCACTGAGAACCGCTGTCACGCTTCGCGGCCTCCCCGGACCCTCCCGTTCCCGCATACTTCATGCCATGATAACGCGTGACCGGCCGAATTAGCTCGCAATCACGGCAGGCGGCTTCTCTTCCTTTTTTCCGAGGGAGCCTTGCCTCCAATTTAACTTTTTTTCTTCGCCTTCATTGTGCGCGCGTTGCGCGGCCTGCTACCGAATTCCACATTCAACAAGTTCGACCCAACTTTTCTTGCGTCCATTCGGTGTTTTTGGCCAGGAGTGTTGCCGCCACCGGAGCGAGTCCATTTGTTAATAAACGGCAAATTTCCAGCCTCTATCGGCGGTTAAACTTTAAGGAAAAACTTGATTAAACTTAAGCCTCGTAGTTAGCATGTTAAACGGTACTCTTCGATAAGCATTAGCTCCGCTTTAATTCGCGGAGTAAAGGTGGGCAAAAAGTGGCCTTGAGCCTGATTGCAGCGCACCGGTCCGGGCGAAGCTCGCGCAGCTTTTTAAGCTAAAAATTTGGAGCTTCGTGTTTGTTTAAAGGCGAATCTTTAAAGGGCCCTTCGCCGGCAGTTATTGTCAAAGGCAGTAGCTTAATAAAGAGTTACTCGTCGGCCACGTCGGACTGCGTCATTAAGGGCACGGAGAAAAAAGGCGGCGTGGCAGGAGTCTTGAAAAAAAAGTTATGAATGGAGCGCGCGAGCTTTTTTCCTTTTGCGGCGGGATAAATGAAGTATTTAAAAACAGAGGCTTTTTGCCGGCTGGAAAAAGGAGCAATCCGGCGGAGGGCGGGCGCGCCCTTAAAAACCTTGTTCTCCAGCGACGGAGAGAGGGAAGAGGTCGCGTGGCAATTGCGAGGGGGCGGCGGTAAAAAGTGCAGATTCGCTAGCGGTGCAGCGGCTCCCGCGGAAATTGGCCTGCCGGCCAAGGAGGAAGGAGCTGCTTTGAGCGGGGAAAAAAGAGCCCGGGAGCCGATGCAGAAGGTCAAAAGAGGCGAGGAAAAAAGAGTAAATAAATCGGTGCCGGGCGTAAATCTGCGGCCGGGCCTCATCACTGAATATTCGTGCCCTCTCTCTCTCTCTCTCTCTCTCTCTCTCTCTCTCTCTCTCTCTCTCTCTCTCCTGCGCGTGATTATCCTTGCCCCGGCTCCCGACAGTTTGCCGGGAGAGCGGCCGCCGGTCAATCGGCGCTCCCCGCGTGTGTGCGTTCATCCGTGCGCGCACGCACGCCGAGGAGACGGAGGTAGTCTTTATCCGGACTGGCTTTTTTTCGGCCGCTCGCTCGGCGCGACTAACGAAAATGGGCCTCACCTCCGTGTCGGGCTGCACGGTAGCCGATTCCCCCGGAAATTGAGGAGCTATAAAATTAATTATCCGCTGTACTTTATCGCTCCTCTCAGCGTGCTGCGTCCGCGTCGATGCGGTCGATTTGCCTCCTCCTTCCTACATCCCATCTCCCGCTCGCCCCGGCCTTTATTGCCGTGACTCTCACGAAATTCGAAAGAGTTGCTCCGCCGATGACTCGCCGCCTCGACGAGGATTTAATCTGCTACATCGATACTCCCGGGCTTCCGAGCCGTTCTCAGGCCTGCACTAATCTTTATTTTCTAATGCTTTTTTTTCAATTACCGCGTAATCACCGCCTCTCCCGCGCTTTTTACGCTGCTTTTATTTTTGACGGGCGCGCCTTCATTATCCTTGATTACATTAATCAGAGTGGGGGCCGAAAAATATTTTCTAAATATACTCGCTCGGAGAGCTCCTCGTGGCTAATAGTTTTTCCTAAAAAGCTCCTTCCCAGACGCGCGCTTCCGCTTCCTCGAGCCCGTCGCCGCCGAGTGCGTGGCGCGCGTCACACTCGGTCTAATTAAAAAGGCCGAGATGAAAAGGGCAAAAAGGGGGAGCGCCGCTAAAAGAAGCTGGAAAAAGCCCTCCCCGCCCGTCAAGTGGAGTGGCAGCCGGAGGGGGCAACAACTGAATCGCCGCTTAATATCGCCGGAAATGCGAAGAATCTCGAGAGTACGGGGAAGCAGCCACCCCCGCTCCCCGAGCCGCAACATTCTCACACTCGCCTTGCTCGCTGCTCCTCGCTCCTCGCTGCCCCCGCCCAGGGCTTTCCGCCGGCCTAATCTCGCGAGGCTCCGCAGCAATTAATGAGCGCGCGCCCGACGATGATTAAGGAAATCGGCCGACGCCACGTCGGGTCACAGTTTGCCGAAGGAAGATGCAGGACGCGCGATCCAGGGGGACGTTCACTTTCTCATTTGCATAAAGCGGCGCCGCACCGTTCGCCGATGCGCGTTGCGTTCGCGCGCGGGCCCGCTCCCCTCTCCGACTGCCGGCCAGATTAGAGGCCAGAGAGGGGGCCGGAGAGGGGACCCACTTCCTAGGGATGCTGCCCCCGAAAGTCAGGTTCCCATGGGCCGCTCTCCCTCCCTTGCACGTAACAGCGGCGCAGCTTGCCACCTGTCCCCACGTCTGGAGCCGGCCCGATGTCTCCCTAGCGTGTACAACACGATCGCCCGACAACGCGCATTGTGTCCCTCCTCCCTCTTCCTCCTTTTTTTCTCGCCTTTTTCTTCTTTCGCCGCAGCGCACACTGCCTACTCGGCGGAAACAAGAGATGCTGTCCTTATCTCGGCTTATCGGCAGCTCGCGCCTGCTGCCTGCCAGTCGATGAGAGAGCTCATTCTTTTCACGATTGCTCATCCCCGCGCGACAGACGGGAATAGTCGCAGGTAACCTCGTAACCCCTTGACTCCATTAGTCGAAAGTTTGGTCGGTCGGGGCCCAGACAGGCGTTGCATCGGGTAACGAGATTGATTTAGCCGGCTAATGAAGGATCTGCCCGATCCGGCGACTGCGGCGGCGTCTACCCTCCCACGCGACCCGCTGCATATAGCGCTCATCGGCCGGCCTACATACACGACGGTCCGAGGTATTTTTTACCTGCCCCATCCCACGCGTGCTCTACATCCGTCTCTCTCCTCTCGGCCAGGACCGCTGCGCGGCGCATCTGGTCAGATTTTGTTTGAGAAAGCCCGCGCAAACCTTCCACTCGTATGTGCCTAGAAACATTATCAAATATAGACCGCGACCCCTCTCCGAGCCAGCCTCCTCCCCCACTTTTCCCTCCTCTGCCAGCACTTCCGACCAAACTTCCTCCTGCATCAGCTCGTGGGAATAGAGGCTTGCGGACACATTTTTATCGCGCTCTCAACTTTTTATAATTACCCCAAGCGTTAAGGGCGGCCGATTTATTGCCGGAAACGGGCCTACCGTGACAATTGAGGAGCACCTGCATCGTCGAGTGAAAGAAGAAAAATAAAATTCGCTCTCGTTTGACTGTCCCGCGCGGTTATTTACAAAGCGCCAAGGTCAGTAGTTTTCGAGCGCCTCCCGCTGCGGATTAGGCCGGCAAAAAAAGTGGGACACGCTGAAAAAATCATTAGCAGATCGCGCGCGTGTCTCCTTTATCCCGCGGTTTTTGCATCACTTGTTGTCCGAGAAAAAAGCGCGTCATTCGATTAGGCTATGCCGGGGCAAGTTGCTTTTTAGTCGGAATCGGAAAAAAGCCGACCTCGAGTGTGGGCTCTTTTTTGCAGTTTCGCGCGGCTCAGCCCTTTCTGGGGCAGGGCCCTAATCCAGGCGATGATCTCGCGGTCAGACCGGGAGACGCCACGTTTTTTCGAAAGAATAAAAAGGCGGTTGGGCGCGTGCCGTGCGCGCCCTTGCCCCTTCTCCGGGCTAAAATTTTTTGCGGCCTCTCTTTATCTGCCTATTTATCTGTCCGTTTGTCTTGCTCGCACCTCGGTGAGAAGCGCGGAGACGCGCGGCCCTCCCCTCGAGCGGCAAAGGTGCAGTGCCGAGCTGCTGCGACCGTTGGCGCGCGCTGCCTTTTTTATGCAGCAGCGCGCGCGCGTCCCCATTGGATTTATGACTAGATGGATTTTTCGAAATATTCGGAAATACGGGCGCGCGACCGGCAGCGGTTTCTCCCCTCTGGGACGGGGTCGTGGCACGCGCGTTTTTTATGCACGTGCGCTCCGCTCACCCCACGCTCCGGGACCTTCTCCGACGTACGACGGGGAGCGAAAAAAACGGATGAAAAAAGGGAACAAACCGCTTCCTTCACCGAGGGAGAAGGAACGCGCGCCGCATGACCACTCGCCGGCGCCCTTACATTTTTTACCGCGAGTTTTTGCTTTGTGAGCAGCCGATCGAGGTCCAGCCCAGCGTCCGGCAACGGATACTTTTGCCTCCGGATCCACAGATCCCCTCCCCGTTTTTCCACTTACGGGTGTCGGGCTCGCGTCACAGTCGTTGCCCTAACCGTCCGCAGGAAAAAAGTGCATTCAAATTACTCGCGTCTTACAATATGCTCCGTCTCTCCTTCTTTCTTCCCTTCGCGCTCGGGGTTTCGGATAGACTCCCGATTTATAAAGCTTAAAAAAACGTATTCTCGATCGCGCCGAGTCGAATTACAGTCTTCCTTGGGAACGCGCCTTCGGCGTAGAAATCGAATTTGTGTATATAATATATTTGCCGCTCCTGTCGAGCGTAACGGCGGCACGCGGAAAATAACGCCGAGTGCCCAAGAGTTTTGCCTTTTTTGCCCGGAAGAAAAAGCGAATAATCGTGTGTCGAGCGCGGGTTTCATTTCCAATTGCTCGGCGAAATGACGGAGATTACTTTTATCAAAGGCAAATCGCTCGGACGGCCGGCGAACCGCAAGAGGCGCGTAAACAGCGTAGGCGTCGGTTGCCAGCTTCCAATATAATGCGTTCCCGCGTAATCTTACGGAGCCAACAATTGCAGCGTGGAAAATAGCTTTTCTCGCTCGATTGCATTGTGACGTGGCGCAAGAGGAAGGTTTTTTAATAGCGGCCAAAGGACAGGCGAAAATCCGAGCGATGGGGAGAAAGAGGGCCGGGCTCAAAGGACTCTTGTCTTTTGTGGCCTGACAAGCCGTCAATGGGAAATTTGCACAGCTAAACGGATTACAGATGTTTTCTCCCGGAGAGAGCGGCCTTTACAATGCGTGCGTGGCGATTTCTCGATTTCTGTCGGAAAAAATCAAGCCGAAGAAAGGAGGAACGCCGACGAGGGCTTTTACCTTTTGTTCGCCTGACAGTCAGATTGGACGGACGCGTGAATGTAATGCGCCGCTGGCAGCGCTGCCGCCGCTTAAAAATCCTCGGGCGCAGCGCGAATTACGCGGGATTTTTCTTCGACCTCGGCTCGATTCGATCTGCCGTCCGAGCCGAGCTCCCGCGCTCTCTATAATTTCTTTTACGAGGTGCTTTTTTAGCCGGCCGCCGCCGCTTATTGCATTCGGCATCGAGTCGTAGGTCGCTTTTTGCGCTGTCTCCATTGTCCGCGCCTCCTCTTTTTTATCTGCCGACTGTACACGTGCAACGCCGCAAAACAGCCGTTAATGCGACGCGCAGTGGAAATCAAGTGAGAAATCTGCGCAAAGCTCAAGGAGAGGCGCCTCTGCTCTCCTGCCTTTTCCTATTCACACTCGACGATTTATCGACGTTTAGCTAGGGCTAATCCGGGGATAATCTCCGTTTGTTGCGGAAAGCGATATGTTTGTAATTAGAAGGAGGGCGTGCGGCTGTTGACAGGTGCGGAGGGAACCGGACAGCCGCAGGCGCTGCACTTGTTCGGCACCCCCGACAGCAGAGAGAGGAGGATCCAAAGCGCCGGAGCCTCCTTCTTTTTACTCCGTTCCTTCTCTTCGCCTTCTTCTCGCACTTGCTTCCCTGCCTCCTGCGCTAGTCCCGCTCTCTTATCTTATCTGCATCTCCGTGTTCGCGCGCTCCTTAACCATTTGAGCCGTAAATGAGACTACCGTGTTTGACTAGTCGTAGTCCTGTAAACAAGAAAGACAAATACTCGCTTCCCGTTCGCACAATAAACATTAGGGGTGCGCGTTGACGGGAAAAAATCAAGCGTTTATTTAAAAGTTAAATTCCCCCGGCTGAAAAGACGCTGAACGATCGGAGTAAAAAAAGCGATAAGTAGCTTTGCAGTCATAAAGGAAGCGTTTTTTGACCACACAATAGAAACATTTGCGAGGCAAAAAAAGCAAAGCGGCGCACAGGTTGCAACCGAGCTCTGGCCGCATAATATCGCCCGTACAAAAGGCAGGCTCGTAAAAACTTTTTCCTCTGACACAATCCCACTTATAATGAAATTATGACGTCAAGTGATTTTCAGCCCCGCAAAGTGGCCTGGGCCAAAGAGAGAATGCAAGAAAAAAAAGCAAACTTAGGCGGCCCGCCGCCTCACCTTCAATGGAGCGGCCAAATATCGCACCTACTCCGGCGGCGCGCGCATAGGGATAAATAATTGTTAGGTAAACAGAAAAAAGCAGCAGCGACGACCACGTAAAAAAGCCCTTTTCTCAGCTCAATCCTCGTTGGCTGCGCGCGCCACCGATTCTCGTCCTTACCGGGGCAAAAAACGAGGGCCCCGAGAGAGGCAAAAAAGCTCCGATCCGTGCGTTTTTCTCCAATCGACAAAAAAGTTCCGAAACGAAGCGACAAAAACGGGAGCAACTTGAACGCCCCATTGCTGACCCCGTTTTCATTTACGGCTAGTTTACGCTTCTTTTACTTTGAGAAAAATCGGTCGCTTATTAGCTTTCGATATAAAGTCCAGTTCTCATCTTTTGTTCGGGGATGTAAAGTAATAAACGACCCTTATGTATTCAACTTTTAACTTTTAGTTGCTGCATTATGAAATTCACAAAAAACCCTGCATAAAAATGACGAAAGCAATTCTAAAAAAAGAAAGATAAAAAAATCTAAAAATCGCTAAAAAACAAAGAAAAAGGCAAACGAAAAACGAATTTCTGTATTGGTACAAAAAACCGCTGCCAATATAGTGATAGTTATCTGTTGCATTACTATTGAATCAACCATTGCAGCACGTGAAAGACCCATTCGTGCTATAGATATAGTAAATTAAATCAAAAAACAAAATACTAACGAGATAAAAAATGTTCACGTAAATGATACTACTATTATAAAGCGCTTATTAAATAAATTTTCATCTTTTAACCATAATTTTAATAATTATTTTCCAACATATGATTTTTAAACAAATTTTGCTTTTCCACGTATTACAAAGAAATGGTCACGAATAAAAAAATGTTGATGGTAAACAGCATGTAATTTTATGACCTTTCAAATACATATAAATAAAATTCCTTACATTAGGCCTATGTTAAGGATAACCGGGAAAAGGAAAAAAGCAAAACATAATACATTAAGATGTTTTCACTACAAGCAGAGAAAGCGAATAATTCTGGTAGTGTGGTACGTTAAAATGTTTTTACGAGATTTAGAAATGAAGAGGAAATAAAAGGGCGGAGGCTGATCGCGTGGCATAATCGAGTGTTAGGGGCTCGGTTGGCTTTTTTCGCTGTAGTTTTCGTCGGCGATCTTTGGAAGCGGCGCGCGGCCCTTTGGTAACTTCGATCTGTAACACCTTCCATTCTCGGCTGCACGCGCCGCTCGTGTGCTCTCCTTTCCGGGGGGGCAGGTATCGAGCGGCAATCGAAGGGAGCCGAACCCTTTGCGGCCTGCCAATAGATTTTGCCCGATAGCATTGTCCTTGGGCCCGGTTCTATTGAGCTATCAAAATATTAAGGAGCGAGGCGCGCGCCGCGGCATCAGGTGGCCGATTTCGCCGGGGTGTCGTTCCCCATTCACTCTCCCGGGCGAGCCCGGGGGGAGGGGGTCGCCGAGCACCGATAGACCGACACTGCGAGAAAAGGGCTGGCCGTGCGGCATCGATCCACCGCGACACTGATTGACTTTCGCCTTTCGTCGCCGCGGCCCCTTTCATATTTTTACATGCTTATTATCCGTTGCCTCCTTTCCGCAGGTGTCACTCGTGCGCTTATTAAGCCGACGAGCAACAAGTTTTTTCTCCGAGAACGCCAGTCTCTTTGAACCAACGGTTTCCTTTTTTCACGCACGCCCGCCGCTCGCCACGGAACGCGTAACCGACGACGGAAAGGCCGATGGACCGTTCCAAGGAGGAGGAAAAAAAGTGGAGAAAAAAGTCGACGCCGCGGACAGTGCTCGATAGTGGTAGATTTGAAGAAATCCATTTTGCCGTTTTACCGCCTCTTCCGTCCAGCTGACAGATGGAGGTGCAGGGGTCATTATTTTTTAAGGGAGGCCGGGGGGTTGTCCGGTTCACCTGGCGTCGTGATGTCAGCGCAAAAAGAGGCCGCGCGCGCGCTCGGGCACCAGGGGTGTCGGACCCCCCGAAAGAGCCGGCACAAGTGGGTCCGAGCGCGCTGGACCCCCACGGGTTCCCATGGCTTCGCGCGGCTCTTTATGTATGCACGCGCGCCCCCCGTGCAAAAAATAAAGGAGAAGGGAGGGGCCGTCCTCCAAAAATCGGAAAAAAGCCCAGCCGGCAAATCGGAAGGATCTCTTTCTCTCTCGATTATGCAAGATAATGTAGGCTCGAACCCCCGGCTCTCGCGGACCGTGAGAGAAAAACTCGGAGGAATTAGGAAACATCTCCCCGCGCGGCGATGATTGAGTGGACGGGAGGCTGAAAAAAGCCGAGCACCCCTTAAAACCGTCGCTCGGCCCGCTGCATTATATATTCAAAGTAGCCGTTGGCGATTTCGCCGGAAAATATTCGAATCCTCATGCGGGCTCTTGCACATTTTAAACGAAGCCGAGTGCCTTTGTGCAGCTCGGGAGTAGTAACGGATGCCAAGAGGCAAAGGGAAACTGCGTTCCGATAAGTTGTGTTGCGAAAATTGCGCTTGCGCGTTGGACGAACGCAATTAGTTTGGAAAATGTGGCAAATGGCCGGAAAAAAACTGGCGCTGCGGCGGCCCAGACCCAAGGGCCGGTATTTAGGGCGGGCATAAAAGGTTTTATAAGCGAGGACAAATATTCCGCAGAGCCAGTAGCACGGGAAGAAAAATGGCCCAATAGGTTTAATCCGCAATCGCGCGGCCGGGGCACAATGAGCCGCTACGTGTGGGCCCACCGCCGGCAAGAATGAAGGCCCCAATAAAACTTTACTGTTTTATCGCCCGGCTAAATTAGAGGGGGGAGCCCGGGTTAAAAGCGAAAGGGTGCCGGGCAGCATAAACGCCGGGCTCTTTGCGAGCCCCTCGCTCCCCTGCGAAGCGGCTCCACGCGCAAACTGCCCCTCCCGTGCGGCTTAGAAGCTTACCAGAGGATAATCCTTTGGCCCGAGCCAGCGAGGAGATGCTCCGCGAGACTGTCCTTCCTTCGTTAAGTTTTTGAGCGGCCTTTTTTGGCCCGCATATAGCGCGCGAGCGCAGCGAAAGGATTAAAAAAAAGGGGCGACGACGCCAAGTGGCCACGGGCGCATCACAAAGTGAAATTCGGCAATAAAACCCGAGCCGAGCGACGAGGGAGGAGGCAACCCTTTTTTGTCGAGGCCTTTTTTCGCTCGTCTTACCAGATAGTCGAAGTACGCGCGGAAAATGAGCGCGGCGGAGGGTAAGGCCTCGTAGCAGGGAGATTTTTGGGCAGAATTTTGGTGCGCTTTGCCGACTGAATTTGCGCTGCCGAATGTTTACACCTCGAGCGAGCGGAAGTTGCAAAGCGATTTGAATGGAGGAGCGTAAAAAGGGCAGAGCAATTTGGCACTCGGCGTAGAAAATGGTCAGAGCTCGGTTAGCCACAACAAGGAGCCATAAAAAGCGGGCAGGCCGTAACGGTAGAAACGCGCTCGTACCTTCGGCCGCGGCGAAGAGTGTCATTTGCTCGGGGCCTCGGCCGGCTCCGATCCTCGATCGAGATGATCGACGAGCATAAAGACGCCGAGGACGGAGCGACGCAGCGTCCTTCACGGCGACTGGCGCCGCGCGCTCTCGCTGCAATCGATAGACGCGACAGTGCGACGGCCTCTTTTCCTTCTATTTGCGTGAAGGTACCGCGCTTATTTCTCTTCAGCTAAAGCAGCCAAACTTTCCCCGCGAATGCCTAATGCTCGGCGGCGGCGGCTCGCCGGCGATTATAGGTCCTGAGCGCCCGCGGAAATTACGGGGAGCACGCGGAACTTTCGCTAAACTTCCTAATTGAATAATTGAAGCGAGAGCGAAGGAGAGGCTACGCAAAAAGAAAGAGAGCGCCGTTTTTCGGCGAGCCTACCGCCCGCCGCTTGCAAGAAGCTTATAAAATTTTACGCCGACGGATCGATTGGCACGCAAAGCATTTTGTAAGGCACATGCTCGATATTAATAATAGCTGTATTTTTATGTCTCGTGTCAAGTGCACGAGGAGATCGATAACATTTTCCAAATATTCCTGTCGCCTTTGAAAAAAGGTCAATAGTTGGCGGACGATCAATTTTGCGCTGTTTGATTAAGTAAATCGCTGTAGGCCTATGAATATGGTACGAGCTCAGTTCCTAGGCGAATTATTAAACATAATAAGGGACAAAGGAACGTGAGGAAGAATAAGCGGCGGCAGAATAAGAGCGGCCCCCCGAAAAAAGTCATTAGCGTAGGGAAAAGTAAAATTTGGCCGGTGAAAAAGTAGGTGAACGACAGCCCGGCTAATTATCATAAAAATCCGAAGGAGGAGCGAATCATAAATCTCGAGACATTGGTTGCTCGGCGCTAATTCCTCTGGCGGAGAGGCGCGTGATTGATTATCGGATGGGAGCAATTAGTAGCTGCTTGCGCTGCGCTTCCGGTCCATGCGGCGCAGGCTCCGCTTCGGCAGGGCTGCGCACTATCCCACGGTGCGCGTTCCCCTCCCCGCTCCGGAAAATTCGTATAGAGCCGCAGGAACCTCCTCTTGCTATCTCTCACGGCCGCGGGCCGGATTTAGACGCATGTGAGCTGCGCCGAGGAAAGCGGCGGCGCGCGCCCGCGACGACGCCCGGCTCATTAATCGTCCCGATTTAAGTAGACGACAATATTTGCATATCGGGTTGCGCGCCGCCATTTCGGCCCCTTTGATCGATCGTCCGAGACTCGCGGATGCGCGTAGGATTCATCTTGGGGCCCACATTGTCATTGAAAGGAGCCGCGGCGCGAGTGGCGCGGCGGACCGTTGCAATTGGGGCGGCCGAAGGGAGGGGATGATGATAGCTGCGGCGCTGCGAGGGAAAAGACAAGGGAGCCCGGGACCGAAACAGGGAGCGCGCGGCGTTAAACAAAAAAAGCCGGCCGAGGGGTGGATGCTGCTCGCACCGACCTGGACCGTATGCAGATTAGGGCGCACGCACCTTTTTATCGCGCGCCTAAGCGCAGCCGCTCGAGAAATCCGGTTTTTTTTCTTTTTTCTCCTCCTCTCGCTCGCGCCCCTCGCCGCTCGGCCGGCCCGAAGGGAAAAAACGTCCACTCTGCGGCTGATGACCCGCTCGGACAATTCCTCGTACGCGAGCGCCTCCTCCAGGATGTACATCGCGCTACTTTTTTCTCCCGCCAAAAAAGCCGAAAAAACTTTAGACCGGCTCCTTTCTTTTTTTCTCAACTTGTTGCTTTTATTTTTCCACGGCTACTTATTTGCCCCGGCGACCCTTCAATGAGATCACGATTTTTACACCCGAGCACTTGTTGACGCGCTTGCCGAAAAGAATCGATAGACCGACACCTGCCCCTCCAACTAGCTACTCTCCGAGCCTCTGGAAAGCGGGGCTTGTTTTAAAAAAAATGCAACCGAAAGGTTTTTCAAGAGTTTCGATATTGCCAGTGATTGTGAGCGAGCGCAGTGAAATGTCGTTAGAAGGCTGGCTTAATATTTGAGTGTGCGCTCCGGACGTAACGACTCCAATAGGTTGTTTGCAAATCCAGTTTATTTTCCAGCATTCGGCTGCACTCTCCGATATTAGAAGCAGTTTCGATAAAAAAGCCGTGGAAAAATTGTTTCTAACTGAAAAATATTGGAGGATATTTTCTTTCTTGTAAAAATAAGCTTTTATTTGAGAGAGCTTAAAAAAATACAGTCAACAGTGAGTGTATTTAAAAAAGCAAGTAATATTTTTGCTCGCGCGTCCGGCGAATTTGGAAAAAGTTGTAATTGCAGGAGAGCGAAAGAGAGGAAACGGCGAGGGGAAAAAGATTGTAAATAAGCGGCTGATCAGCGAGCGGGGCAATTGGGAGCGATCGAGGCCGGGCGTAAAGTTCCGCGGCGAGGCAAACCGCGCGCTCGGCTCGCGCTAAAACGAGCAAGATCGAAATCACGCTTCGCTGCTTTCCGCTATTGGAAGCTAAGGCCGGAGAGGTGCACATTCGGCGACTCTCTCCGGCGCGCACTCGCGCACTCGCGCATTTCCGTCGCGCGGGATTTGCTCTCTGACGGTCCACGCTTGGTTGCCCCTAATCATAATAAAGGTGCCAAGGTGGCTGGCCTTACCGGCCGATTTCTATCTAAGCGGCGCGCGAGCCGCCGCCTTCTCTTTCTCTCGGCCTTTTTCTCCTCGCTCCGGCTCTTTGCCTCCTACCAATATTACCCGAGATATTACGCGGCGATACTCCGCTATAATGACGGGGGTCCGATCTCGATCTTCTCCCCAAGACGCCGGCGACCGCAGGCCTTTTTTACAGGCTGCTCCCGGGCCCGGCCGGACCCGTTGCCCAGCTGGCGGACACTTTGATTCGGACTTTTCCGAGAAAAACTCATCGTTTCCTCGGGGCCAGCTTTTCGCGCGATAGCACGCGGCGATGCCTCGGAATAATGAGCGCTTTCAGCGGCGCGCTCGCCATTTCCTTTTTTCGGCCGGCGCGTCGGTGCGTGAGCCGTCGGACATGTGGCAGCCGCGATATACTGCCTCCGTTCTTTTCTCTCGCTCTGAAGCCTCTTTCATCGGGCCATTTTTAACGCCCAACCCAGGCCCGTCGCTCTAATTAGCCGCGGCATCGTTTTGTCCTCTGCCGTGCGGACTGCGGCTAAAAAAGCGGTAGCCGCTGTCGCCGTAAAAAAGAGCGCTCGCCGCGGCAGGAGGGAAAAACGCGCGTCCTCGTGAAAACACTTTTTTCCGCGCTCGCTTTTTTTTGCCGCGGCAGATCAATTGTACGAGATTTCAACGATAAGAAAGCGCGCGCGGAAAATGCCTGCGCAGGCGGCAGCTGTTTATTTAGATTTTTCGCCGAGAAAAAGCTCGCCAGCGGACGGCCGAGCTCGCCGCGTCTCCCCACGGTGCGGTGCAGCCGAGAGCGGCCGAGAGGGAGCAAGCCCTATGGGGTTCCGCCGACGAGCGCGCCCCTTGCCTTTCTTTCTCTCCTCCTCTCCCCTTCTTATTTTCATTCTCCCATTCTCTTTGATAAAAAAGCACTCTTGCAATGCGAAAAACTGGCCGGCGCGCGCGCGAATCCGCTACAAAGCTAAGTGCGAGTAGGTTAAAAAAAGCGGCGCGTTTGCGTGCCGCGGACGAGGTGAAAAAGTTGCAGGCGCACGCCTTTTTTAACTGGCGGGAGGTGTATTTCCTGAATAAGCGATGGCTTGAGCAGCGGTGGCGGTGGCAGAGAAGGGGGAAGGACACATAAAAATGTGTCAGTGGAAAAAACGGCTTTGCTCTCTTATTTGGAGGGAAAATGTAAAGCGATACCCGCGCGCCAAAGCCTCGGCTCTTTGGAGCCTGCACAAAGGGACGCGTTGCGCTGACAAATTTGTCGGCGCTCCGATTCCTCGGGACGCGCTCCCGCAATTACGCTGCAAGTTTGCTTGGGAGCAGGAACGTCTCACTTGCCGCTCAGCTCTTTCGGGAGACAAGTTTTTCCATTTTGCCCCCTCGGCTGGCCATTGAGGAGCTATCGGCTGCTCCGCTTTCCTCTGGCTTCTCGCTCTTCGGCCACAGAAGGAGAGACAGCGCGGGAGCTTGAGCAACAGAAGGCATCCGGGTATGACGGTGCATTTTCGCCCGGGCGATCGAACGAGAGCGTATAGTTTCGAGAGTCACGCTTCCTTGACTCGGTTGCGTCTCGGCTACGCATTATCTCCCCCCGCGCTTCGAATTTTCCCGCGTAAGCGATCGCCGTGTCCGCGCTTGCGCAACGCCGAGCCGCCGAGCCGCCGAGGCTAATTGTCTTTCGGAGCGGCAGGTACCTGCGCGCCGCCGGGATGCTGCGCGCCTTTGTCCGCGATCGGTTTTGAAGTAGCCTCCAATTATTGACCTTTTTTCCATCCCGCTCCGCTTTGATCCGCGAGAGCGATGACAAGTGTTTTATGCTCTCGGAGCTTTTATCCGAAGGAAAAGGAGCTTGGGCCTGAGGCTTACGCGTTAATTTCAAGTTTACTCTCGAAAATGAGTGTGTCGCTCGGCGGAAGGAAAAAAACATAAACGCCTGGCCGCCCCGGAAAAATCGCTTTCCACTCGATCCGCGAGCAATCCTCCAAGCCTCTTTCTTGCTCCGTAAGCTTTTCACGCTGAATCGCCGGCGGAACTTTTGTCCCGAGGCAAAAAGCCCGTCCAATGATGCGGTGAGCGTGCAGCCAGCGCGCGGCCAGCTATTTTATTCACCGAGCAAGTAGAGCTGGCAAAAAGCTCGCGTAATAGTAATCGAGCCGATTGTTTGAATTGCCCGACAAAATAAATGTTGCTCCCTTTTCAATTAAAATGTTCGCCTATTTTCTTTGGCCGGGCGCTCGCGGGAGCCGCGGCGGAGGCCAATGTTCCCGGGAAAAACAGAGTTGTTCAAGGCAAACCCGAGTTTCGGGCTTTTGGAGAAAAAGTTAACGTTGCGAGTAAACAGCGCCGTTCGATCGCGCGCTCCAATTGAAAATGAGAATTTTCGCTCGGGTGCTGTGGCGAAGCTATGCCGAAAGGGTGCCGCTCGTGGCCCGGCTCCTTGGCCTGGCTGCGCATTCGATATTAATTTCGGAGTTGTCCAAGGCGCTTAGAAAAGCCGGACTGGAGGAAAAAAGTAAAAGCAGAGAAGCAGAGAAGCATCGGCAGAAGTGGGAGTCGGGAGATAGGCGCTCGGCGCGCTTAATTATCCCCCGGCTCGGCTTTAGCGCTCGGGCTGCTTGGCGCGCTCCGCTCGCGCCGAGTGGGGAGCGGCGACGGAGCACGTGGTGGGGCGCTGCTAGGCTGGCGGCGCCCGGGGTGGGGAGCCCTCGGCTGGCTCGCGCTCCCGCGGTGGAGGGGGAGTCTTGCGTCCCGCTCTGTCCAATGCGCCGTCGCGGGCCTCTCTCTCCGGCGCTCTCGGGCTCCGCGGCGCGCTCGCTCTCAGCCGCGGCGCAAAACATTCAGTCGGCAAAAAGTAGCCAAGGGGTGAGCATTGCCCCGAGCGCCGAGCCCAGCAGACCGAGCCGCGCGCCTGGAAAAACTGTCAACAGCCCGAGAGTCGTCGTGTGCATGTGTGCAGTGAGCGGCTGGCTACAGCAGCCTCGCAGCCTACTCCCCGGGCGAGCGGACCGAGAGCGGAGGAAGAGTGCCCCCCACGAGTGAGCGAGATATGTGGACCTGACACTCGCTCGAGCGAGCGAGAGACACGTGCTTGCCGCCCCCGACCCGATCGATCGCCGGCTTCAGGAGCTCCACGGTGCGAGCACGGCCTCAAGCTGGTGTACGGGATCGGTACCAAGATGGAGGTGCGCGCGATGGAGTATCGGCCGGTCGTGCCGACGGGCGTCGTGCCGAACCTCCAGGACTACCACGCGGCGATACCGGACTTGAGTCCGCCGAGGAGCCAGGGCTCCTCGACGGGCGGCGCCTCGTCCCTCGGTGATTACGGGGTGCCGCGCATGTACACGCCGCCGACGCCGCCGACGCCGCACGAGGACGAGAAGGTACCTATACCCCCTTTTGTCCCATCCGCCGCGACAGCTGCTCCGCGGCTCGGCTCCTTTCTCCGATAAAAGCGCCGCGAGCCAGTCCACACTTTTCTCCCCTGGGCCTTCTTGCCAGCGCCCCGCGTTCGGCGCTTCAATTCACATTTATTTTCGCGCGCGCGCGCGCGCTGCGCCAATCGGCCAGTCGCTAGGGCCAGCGACGGCCGATAGCGGCTCATCGGCAAAGTCTCTTCTCCAAAGCCCCTTTCAACGCGACGTCTTGGCCCGCGCTCGTGCTTTTCTCGACACGTGTAGCGCCCTCGCCCCGCGGCCGGTGCAGCGAACGCGGCGACCAAGTAATCAAAATAAAAGGGACAGTCTCCGGGACAATCCCCTTTCAGACAGTAGTGGAAAAAGGCCGAGCGGCGCTAAAAAGTTTGAACAAAAGTTGATAAGTCCTCTATGTTTGACGCGCGAACGAGCGTGGATCGCAGTAAACAAGCGGCTAATTTCCAAACGCTCGACTCCGGCCCCCGTCCCCGTCGCTAATTCTTCTTCCCAGCGTGAGCCCGGGGCGCGAGGAGTCACTCGCAAGGGGTGCCTCTCGCCGCTTTTCACAGGGGCGCGCTGCTCATTATGTAGGAAAAGCGAAAAGCCGGCAAGAATAGCCGGGCAAACAGCACTGACCGCTCCGCTCCCTTTTTTCGAATCTCCATTATCCGCGCGCAATTTTCCAGAAGTGCGCGCGACAAAGCGGCGCGCCACCCTCCTCCCCGAAAAGGAAGAAAAGCGCCCCGAGCGAGCGATCAGCTGGCGCGGCCCGACTAAGAGACGATAACATCGGCTGCACCGATACCGCCGCGCATCGTCGCGCTAAAAAGTCCTCCGAGCAACTCTGATGGTCTGTCCAAGTAAATTGTTGCGGAAACAAGTGCCCCCGTTGTTTAAAATATGCGGCTGCACCCTCGAGTTCCGGCCTCCGGCCTCTTCCACGCGCCATTTCCCTTTTTCCGCTATTTTCACCCCCGACTAATTGAGAGCTCCGTCGGCGCTTTCAAAAATAAATAGGCGCCTAAGCGGCCGTCGCTCGTCTCGCTGCTCGTGCTCCCAGGATGCGATATTTCTTGTTCCGCCGCGGAGAAAAAAATTGTCGCCGTCATATCGCTTCCCGCTTTTTTTACCTCGTCGTTTTTCCCCCAACACGGAGGAAAAAAGCAGAGCGTCCTGCTATTCTTAGGAGGCAGCCAAAAAAGCGGCGCGTCTTGATGCGCGCGCGCGGCCGGGAGAGAGAGCCGCTCGAGGGGGTGGACGCACGTGCGCCCCTGCTGCACCTTCCCTCGGCCGCGGCGCCCATTCACCGCGCAACGACAATAAAATTCGCAATTTCTGGGCACGCGAGGAGCGCACTTGGCGGAAATAAACTCTAGTCGGGGAGTATTAAAAATGAATGGGGAGGCGTTCGCAACTAATAGAGGCTTATTTAATTATCGCCGCGTAAAAATTTGAATAATGGATCCCTTAATGAAATTCGCTTTGCGCTCCCACGGGCCGGCTGCAACTGTGTCGGGCGCGCCTTCCCCTTATCCGGGCAGCGGCGTACTCGCACTAGCCAGGGCGGCGCGTTTTTTGCGCCTCCCGATTTCTCCCGCTTTTCCGGATATTTTAGTATTTTTGTGGACACGCGAGGGGAGAGAGCGAGCGCGCACTTTGGTGCAGATGGTCTTGCAGCGGCGGATTGGATGTCCGCATAAAAAAGCCTCCCCTCGGCGGCCGGGAGCGCCCCGGCACTTGACGAATTATCTGGGCGAGTGCACTCTCGGGCGTTTTTCGGCCGCTTTTCGGACGTTTCGGGCGTCTTGCGAGAGGCCGCTATTTGCTTATTAATCGCGAGGGCCCGGGGCAACGCGAGCAGCGGAAAGCATAAAGCAAATCGCATTGGAGCTTTTTCTGGGAGTTGCGTATTTTTTAGCCGTCGGAGCGGAGTGAAAGAGGCGGCCAGAGCGGAAGAGCATTTAGGCGGGGAAAAATGCGGGCAAAGCAATGAAACTGTAGGAGAGTCGGGGCAAAAAAGGGGAGGGAGTCGAAAGCCTCGGAAAGGAGAGCAGGGAGGAGGAGCGATAATGATAATAATTTGTCTGCCGATGGATTTCCTAGGCAGCACCTTTTAACGGCTGCGTTCGGGCCCCGCGGAGCAGCTTCATCGGCGCGGACGCGCAAAAAGCCCCGGCAGAGTGGTGCCCCCCTCGGAACCGATGATTTTGCGCCGGCGCTGCGCTGAAAAAAATGCCGTTTTATATTTCAATCTCGGCGCGCGGTGCTCGAGAGGCCTGGAGAGCGGCCTTTACGACGGGTAATTGTTGCCAGTCGAAGCCAACAAATTCCTCCTCGAGCCGTTCCGAGGAAACGCCCGGGAAAAATGTCCGTGCCGGCTCGTTTATCGTCGCGCGGCCTCTCTCCTATCGGCTAGCGCGCGCGCGCGTCCTCCTTCCTCGTCGCGCTCTCGGAATCCTAAATGGCTGCCTCCAGTGTAGCCGGGGGAGAGAAAAAAAGGAAGCAGCGAGGCCTCGGCGAACAGAGGCCCGGCCAACGGTACACTCGGCCGCCCCGAGCCACTCGTCATCCTCCTTTCGCCTCCTTTAGTCCAGCTCGCCTCATTTCCGCAGGAAATCCTCGGCGAGGATCTATCTGTCGCCCCTGGACGCCAAGCCGATTTTATGGAGGCTTTTTTTAGAAAGCCACTGATAAGAAAGCCGCGCGCTTCCGAGAAAACGCGTTGGAGTAGCCTAGTTAAGACGGAGAGCGGAGTGCAATTATGCAATAATCCGCTGCTCGGTAAAAAGCCGCGGTTATTTCTCATTCTGGCCGCGTACCCGCCGTTATTATCCGGCCATTTTCATTTGCGCCCGCGAATGGGACGCGCTAATTGATCGCAGTTGGCACCTTCGGGGAAGGAGCTCCGATTCGCTAGCCGCTCGCGCGGATTCGCCAGCAGATTCACGGAACTTTGCCATTTTCAGCAGTTCTTAGCGACGCAAAGTCCCGATGCCCGGTAATTGCGGCTTGCGTTACGGGATTGCTTACTCTGAAAAACTTTACTGTTACACGCTCCGAGATTCACAATGTTTCTCGCTTTATTGTTTGCTGCTAGTTGCATATTTATGGAACGCCGGAGAGCCGTCGTTACACATTTTTCTCCGCTTGCGCAATCCCCACAATGACGAAATAACAATATCACTAAAAATTCATTTAAACGCCTTCTACATTCTTGCCGAGGGACTAATTAATCATCTTCACCATTCCATTCCCATTCAATCTCGCCGCTTCGCCAGCAAACACAACCTATACTCATTATTAATGTCCGTCCAAACTTCAAATTAACCGCGTAACAGCCACAATTTTCGGGAGGTACGCTCCTTGTGTAGTTCTCAACTGCCTTTCATCCGCCTTAAATTGATCAGTTTTTATTGTTTAATCCTCGCCAGCGGATTACATCAGGCCTCGCACGGCCAGTACAATAGGTGTTGGCTTAGTAAAGACTGCAGGCTAACTTGCGATGCGTCTTGTTGTTTCTAATAAGTGCGAGGACGTTGAGTAAGCTTCGAGAAAAATTGCTCGAAATCGATCGCGCTCTCGTGTTTACAACGAGTTCCTTTGTGAGGCCCGATGCCCGGATCGAGATGTGTCGTGGAGAAATGAAAAATGCCGAGCGCGCAGGTTCGCCTAAAGGCAGAGTCAAGAGACTCGGCCGAGGGCCCATCGCGTGAGAGAGCACAAAACTGCTACAGTATATATCAAAGGCGAGCGCGCGCGCACGCGTGAAACTGGTTTTTGATCCCCGATTCCGATGGCGCTGATGATGATGATGATGATGATGAGGAGAATGATGATGATGATAATGAGGATGATTCGGTCCTACCGGCCGTTCGGCCGGCCTTACACACATCCGCCGGGCCATTCTCTACCTGCGATACGCCGCGATACGCTGCGATTCACTCGGGCGAGAAGTAGCGCTCTCTTTGTTCCTCCTCCTCCTTGGTCGGGTCCAGGCGGGCCGTGGTGTCGCGGCAGGAAGGAGCGGCGAAGGGCCCCGCGCGCTCGGCAGCTGCCAGCTGCCTGGGAATCTTGGCTCCTTTATCTCACCAATTACAGCTACGATTCTGCCTCTAATTGATCAATTCCCGCCGAGCGCACTCGCGCACATGCCGCTCACTGTACAAACTTTTTTCCTTCCTCACCTCTCGACCTCTAGTCGGACCTCTCGTCTCACCTTGTAGCGCGCGCAACAATATTTGACCATGAAGCACAGTCATCGATCAATCGCCGCTGCTCCCACATCCACTGACGAATTTAGACTTTAGATTTTCGAAGCGCGCATATAATATTGCTTACTTCGAGGCCGCAAACCGCGTCTTTTCCGCGCTGCAGCAACAGACCGATGACGGATGGGATTGTATTTAAGCGCGGCCCTGTAAGCGTAAGTGGCCTTTTTCGGCTTCGATCTGCCGAGGGGGGATCCTCAATGGGCTCGAGGGATCCCGTAATCTCTGATTCTTCGGCTCGTCGCTTACGCACGCGCCGCCGCGGAAGCGCGCCTGCAATTTTTCGTCTAAGCAGGCCTTCACCGCCCGGCCCCTAATCCACTTTCACGCAAACTCTCTGCTCTCCCTTTCGTTTTTTCTCGGTAAACGGAAGCGACTTTGCCTCGACGCGCAAGGACGAGGGGAGCCAGTTTTACTTTTGGCCATTAGCTAATAGTTTCCGCGCCAATTTCCACACTTGTTGCAATTTCCTCTCAAACTCCGCGTCCGCGTTGCAGCGAAGAAGACTGCTCTCCCGAGCTGCGCCAATTTATTGGCGGTGGGCCTCGCTAAGCAGCTTCCAATAAATTTCCTGCAGATTAAAAATTCCAAACCAGTCTCGCGTCCTCGGCCAAACTGGCTGGCGCTTTATGCACTAGGACCGGCTAGATAAATATGTTAAACGCAGCCGCTCCGGCAGGTGTCCCCGGCTCCTCCTTTTCTCGCCGAAATCTCGCGCACAGTCGCGACATCATTCGCTTTAATGCGCGGCCCACATGACGAACGTAAAGAATGTAGTCGAGAGAGACGACTTTGGCGAAGCTGTCAAAGCGTCCGCCGGCAGCTTAGGCGCGTTAACGTTAAAAAAAGACGGATCTTGTTGGCCGTCGGCGGCGCAAAGCGGCCGAGAGGGAGAAAGGTAAATTATCGCCGCTCGCGAAGGCTACCGGCAATAAAAGCGCGCGACGATCTTTGGCACGGGAACGCATCATCAACAGGTTGGCGCTGACGAGGCCTCTCTCTCTCTCCTACTCTCTTTCTGGCGGTAGGCTCTGCCTCAAGGTCAGGGACCGCGGCATCTCGCGCTCGACGAGCGGCTTGCATCAGCAGAGCTTTGTTAGGGGCTAATTGCGTTCGTGCGGAGGGTCCGGAAACTCCTCCTCGTAAACGCTGCGCCGCGGCGTCTCTTTCGGGAAAGGAGCCCGGTCCTGATGAGCAGAGCGCGCCTCTTTTTTCGCTGGAAAAAATTAATTAGACCGCCGGCGCTCTTGGACGCGGACGCGTCGCCTCGGTAGAAATAGCGAAATTTGAAAGCGCGCGAGCTGTTGGCCCGAAACTCGGGCGGCCTTGCCTCGGCACTAAAGGCAAAAGCGACAATGGCCGCGGAGAAAAATTGTGCAAGTCGCGGCGAACTTGACACCGGCAAGGTCGGCTTTCGAAAGGAGGAACTGGCGGACTGGCCGAACTACCTGTCGGCTCGGCGTTGCGCAAGCGGCGCTCGCTGCACCGATAAAGCCGCCTGTTTTTGCGCTTATCGGGCGGTCCAGGGAAGGGAGGTTATCTGGGCGCGACGGCACGTGACGGCCTGGTGATCGGGGCGCTTACGCAAGGATCGGAAAAGTAACGAGCGGCCCTCTTTCTGTTGCAGATCTTCGGGAGCAAGGCGGACCTGCAGCTGCACACGCAGATCCACATGCGCGAGGCCAAGCCCTACAAGTGCACCCAGTGCTCCAAGGCGTTCGCCAACTCGTCCTACCTCTCGCAGCACACGCGCATCCACCTCGGCATCAAGCCCTACCGCTGCGAGATCTGCCAGCGCAAGTTCACGCAGCTGAGCCACCTGCAGCAGCACATCCGCACGCACACCGGCGACAAGCCGTACAAGTGCCGACACCCCGGCTGCACCAAGGCCTTCAGCCAGCTGAGCAACCTGCAGAGCCACTCGCGCTGCCACCAGACCGACAAGCCCTACAAGTGCAACTCCTGCTACAAGTGCTTCAGCGACGAGCCCAGCCTCCTCGAGCACATACCCAAGCACAAGGAGTCCAAGCACCTCAAGACCCACATCTGCCAGTACTGCGGCAAGAGCTACACCCAGGAGACCTACCTGGCAAAGCACATGCAGAAGCACGCCGAGCGCACGGACAAGCGGCCGCCCATCATCGGCTCCGGCCTCAGGCCCGGGCTGCACGGCCTGCCCGGCCACCACCAGGAGCACTACTGGCCCAAGGTCAGCCCCGACTCCGTCATCAGCGAGCTGCACGAGCGGCTGCCGCACCACCACCACTCGCCGGTCGAGTACCACCAGCCGGGCCAGGCGGCCGAGATGCTGCTGCCGCCCCCGCCGCACTCGCACGGCCACTCGGGCCACGCGGCCCACGCGGCCCACGCGGCCCACGCGGCCCACGCGAGCCACGCGCACCGCGACTCGCTCGAGAGCGACTCCAGGCAGCAGACGCCCCAGCCGCAGCAGCAGCAGCCCCACCCGAACCACGCGGCCAGCCACCCCAACAGCAGCTCGGCCTTCACGCCCATCTCCTCCATCTCCATCAACTCCATCTCCTCGATGCAGCACTCGCTCAACCCGCTGAACCACCTGCACTACCCGCCGACGCACCACCCGGCCTCCCGGCCCTACCTCTACGAGGCCTTCAACTCGCAGAAGGCCTCGCCGAGCTCGGCGGGCGCTGCGGCCGCGGCGGCGGCGGCCGGCCCGCCCGGCCAGAACTCCTCCTTCCCCAACCAGCTCATCAGCCTCCACCAGATCCGCAACTACGCGCACCAGCCGAACCTCGGCAACCTCGGCAACCTCGGCAACCTCTCGAACCTCTCGAACCTCTCCAACCTCAGCGCCAGCATGGAGAGCCACGCGCTCCTCGGCGGCCTCAAGGACAAGCAGTAGAGCCACCAGCAGCGCACCGCAGTATTCGCCGGCAATACCCAAATGTGATCAAGGGCCTGGCCCACGAACCACCGGCCACCAACCACCAGCCCGATACTATTAGTAACCTTAGGATACTAAGTATACATTGTTTGTAAAATATTATTTAAACAATAATCCATTGTTTTTATTATTGTTAATGCTAGGATAACGGACAACCTAAGTTATGCAATGTACTATCTTGGTAGGCGAGCAACAGTTCCGCCTTCTGCCCCTTCCCTCTTGGAGCCTCCTCCGCACAATCACCCACCAAATCAATCGCACAATCGTTTACCACACCAATCTCCACTTGATTTACTCTCCCTTGCCCTCTTGTTACTTTGTTATTTAGTTTATCCGACCGATCCTCTTCTTCTTTTTCGCCTTTGTTCCTTACTTTAAAGGAACCTCCCTCTCAGATCCCCTCACTTGGAAGTGCTATTTTAACCGTATTCTTAAAATACTCATCGAACCATCCGTCATGCGATTGCGTTCTCCATTAGCTATTCTTTCTCCTTTTCCAATCAACGTGGAAAGTATCGAAAATATATTTGCGTAATATAAAGAAAAATGTAACTGCTGTCGACTTTATAATCTATAATCTACTTAATAAACTGAACAAGTTTAGTGCAACGAAGCTAGAAAAGGAAAAAATCTCGCTAAGTCATCATTCTTAGCGCTAATTAGGATGCTTAATTTTAATTTTCGTAATTAACATATATTTTTTAGATGTTGAATTGTTATAAAAAGGGAATTTTTATGGATCCAAAATGGTGGCTATCGTCTGCAAAAGAAAAAGAAAAAAGACGAGACACATCTCAATTGAAAGTTTATTTTAATTATACGAGATATGTTAGGCGTCCACGGATAAAAGGAAAAAAAGTTAAAAAGCTAAAATGTGCGTGTTGGATGTGTCTCATCCGGAATGACGATAGTTGTTTCATTACTTAAGTTTGACTTGAGAAACTGGAAATTATCGTTGCGCGTCAATAATTGTTATTTCGTATATTTTTAAGTGTAACGCTGCATAACAAGTATGAAAATACGGTGAAAATACGAGTTCCAAGTTTTCTCACGATCGAATTCCGGATGATGAGAACTAAGTTAAGATTATTATCGGTAGGAAAAGTAAAAATTATCGATTGCTCTAGCGTTAAAAAAAATTTAGGAAAAGGAAATATTGTGCGCGAGTACTAGTGTGTGGGTGCGGTGTGAGATAGCGTGAGAGAAAAAACGAAATAAACCAAGTACGAAATAAATGATTGGTAGGATTAAACTCGTAAGGGGAGAAACAATATAAATGCGTGGTACGAACAGAACTGTGATATTGTTATTGTATAAAATTTAAATAAGGGAAGAGATGAAAAATATGGAGAAATAAGAAATCTAAGGTAAATACCGTACCGTAGGAATGAATTATATAACATTGTATTTTACAAGAAAAGTGCATTCTTAAGCGTTTTATCCAAGCGGCCGCGCGCGACAAGATACTAGTGGGAAAAACTACTAAAATTCTGAGCGGTGACTCCGAGGGAAAAGATTGAAAGTTCGCCTCGGAGTGGCGCGGCTCCTTATTCCTTTTTACGCCAATCCTTGGCAAAGGTGTCTAAATAACTAAACAAACTACTTACTGTAACGCTAGAGAAGAGACGCACGAGCAAGTCCAAGTCTACTGTACTTGCAAGCTAACGAATGATCCTTTGGCCGTTTCATCGTAATTATTGCGCCGTGTGTCGTTCGAGAGCGAGACTCCAGAGCAGTCTTACGTATACATATACTATACACTGTACTAAATGTTTTGCCAGAAATCGATGCGTGTCGTTTGCCGCAACATCGCGTCGATCCTTTTTAATATTAAATAAGAGGACAGCCGGATGGCAAGCTGCCGGAGAGAGTAGGCGAGAGCGCGGCGCTTCCTCCAAGCGGGATCCGCCGCCACTAAACCAAGTCCGTAAAATCGTCCGTAAATTTATTAGATAAAAATAAAGAAACTGTATACGTGGCGTACGAAACAAAAGGACGAGCGGTCCTTTCTACACTTGCGGCTCAAAACAAACGAATCTCCTCCCTCTTCTCCTTTTTCTATGCAAGAAAATTTCGCAAGAGGTTCACATCTTGTTTCCTGTCAAACGAAAAGAAATGAAGAAAACAAGGCCAACACAAATCTGCGAATTTGTGTACTTGTCAAGCAATCTGTATGAGTGTGCGTCTGTGCGTCTGTGCGTGCCTGCGTGAATGCGTGTCGCGAGCACGACTGCGAATTATTAACAGTATCGGGGCACAGGAAACTTGTGTAATGTGTTATTGACTTTATACATTATTTCGTTTTTCTCGTTCAAACAAATGTTTTGTCGAATATCGATTTATTTAAAATGTTCAATAAAACAAAATTAGCTTTCAAATTCATGTATCCTACTGCTTCTTTTTTATTGCCCTCCTCAATTTCAGCCTCAACCGACCACGGAGATGGTCGGATGGCCGGATCGCTGGATCGCCGGATCGCCGCATCGCCGCATCGCCGCATCGCCGCATCGCCGCAACGTCAGATCGCCTCATCGCAGATGCAGCGAAAATTACTCTAGCTATCGTAAACTCTACTAATTCGTCCTTCAATCTCCCGTAAATGACGTTCACTGCAAAAAACCCACATGAAACACTCGACTGGTCGAGCGTCTTATTTCGACGTCACTTCGCACTTGACTTGCCTTCAAAATCCATTTTCGACAGTTATCTAAAATCCATTTTCAACCGTTAACTTGCACGAGAATAATTGTTTTTATCATAAACCTGCCAAGCAGAATGCCATGAAACTTACATACTTACGCATCGTTATTATTCAAAGCTGGCTCCTCTTCACGATCACGCTTTATGGCGCCATCTCTGCAAAACGCTGCAAACTTGCAAGCTTCCATTATTTTCATACGAAAAGTACACACAACTACACAAGTACACTTCTTCTTTTACAATTTACACAATTTACGCTTTACGCCCTTTACGGATAATTAGCTACGTCAAATACATATGCATCTGCACGCGAGAACAGGATGATTTTTAACTGGTGCAACCGCCCACTCTGAGTCAACCTATCGAGTGTCGCTCCAAGTCTTATGTGTATGGCTGTCTCGAGCTCCCGATGGCAGTCTGTGCTGTCACTTTCAATCTACTTTGCCTCTTTGTTACCATCAAAGCTAAATTTTAATCAAATGAACTGTTAAAATCCGGAGCTTCGACGATGACGTTTCTCGAAGTAAGTTTCGTTGCAAAATATCTCCAACTTACTTGCTAGCTTTAGTCTTTTGCTCTCTTCTAACCTTAAAGCATTCAACACTTTTTTAACTTACTCTTTCAGTGGCGTCGCTTCAACTTTTTCGATCTTAAAAAGGACGTCGATTCCGGAAAAATCGCCGAAGCTCTTGGGGTAACTTGTACTCTAACATTTAATACAATTTCTACATCTTGTTTAAATCCACATTAATTGCAGGAAGCTCGTGTGACAGCAGCAACCAGCGGTAATGGACATTTAGTATTCGGAGACAATATTGGTAATGTCCATTTAGTCAATAGACAATATGAAATTCTTACATTCAGAGCTTATGAAACCAGTTTATCCGCTGCTCAGCAAGTGCAGAATTCAACATTTTTATTTACTATTGGGGTGCGAAACTTTTGTCCCTAATACTTACAATTTTAACGCAATCATATTGACCGCATTCAATAAACTATTTATCTATTTTTCAGGAAGATGAGCCTAATTGTAATCCAACCATAAAAGTATGGAATCTTGCTAAAAAAGATAAACAAGGATATCCTACTTGTGTTCGAACTAGTAGAGCTATATCCAGTTATAAAGCAGTACCAGCAAGTGCGCTATGTGTTCACTCAAGTTTAACGTTGATGGCTGTTGGATTCGAAGATGGTTCTATTATGTTATACAGGTATGGATAGTAATAAGTAATCTCTTTAAAGTTAAAACCATTCTCTAAATGTTAAAATATTATACTATTTTAAGAGGCGACCTTACACGAGAGAGAAAGAATAAAATTAAAGTTTTAAAAGATAGTAATGCAGTGATAACAGGACTTGCAATTAAAACGGCTGGCAAGCAAATATATTTATTTGTAGCAACTACTAATAGCGTTTATTTATACAATATTACTGAAAACGATAAAGAGTCCAAGTCTACTTGGATATTATGGGTTGCTCAAGAAGGTGCAGCATTCTTGCAGAATCAAAGCAAGATAGTCACTTTATGATTGGCCGTAATGATGTAATGTTCAATAACATCAACATCTATCTACATCTTATATGTACTTTATTTTATCAATTATTTTTTTTCTTAGGCTATTTATTGTTATACACCCGATGGGAGAGGTCCTTGTTATGCTGTGGAAGGCCAAAAGGTCATGTTAGAATGGTTTAGAAGTTATTTAGTTATAATTGCCAAAGATACAGGAAATGTTCACAGAACAGCTACTGTATCTGCAAAACCAAGGTATAATCCTCTCTTAAATTTATAGTAAACTGCATGGACCTATTGTACAATAAAGTTAAAAGTATATATATTTTATTCAAGTACTATAGAACCAATACCTCCAGGAGCTGACAAACATGTAATAACAGTCCTAGATATTCAAAATAAATTTATTGTATTTTCTGCATCAATGTTGTCCATTCAAGCTGTTTTGTCTGAATGGGGAGGATTTTTTGTACTAAGTGGAGATTGCAAATTATATCACCTAGATGAAAAAGATTTGCAATCAAAGTTAGCTTTACTTTTTAAAAAGAATTTATATGACGTTTCGATTAGGTAATATTGCACAATTTTTTTAAATCAAATTTTAATTATTCTAATCAGTTAAAACTAACCGTTATTATTTCTTTATGTAGAATAGCAAAAAATCAGCATTATGACGCTGAAGGACTTGTAGATATTTTTTCGACAGTATGGAGATCATTTATACTCCAAAGGCGATCATAATGGTGCAATTGAACAATATATCAAGACAATAGGAAACTTGGAGCCCTCGTATGTCATTAGAAAATTCTTAGATTCTCAGCACATAGATTATTTAACTACTTATCTTCAAGCCTTACACAAGCAAGGGCAAGCCACTGAGGATCATACAACATTATTATTAAATTGTTACACAAAACTTAATCACACTGAAAAGTTGAAAGAATTTATTATGGTAAAATAATTTATTTCAAAATAAAACTCTGCCCATATGATTATACATTATTAAAACATATTAATTTTAGACAAAAGATCGCAAAGTAGATTTTGATGTTGAAATAGCGATAAAAGTATGTCGTCAAGGTTCTCCAGAAGATGCCTTATTACTAGCACACAAGCACAATAAACATGAATGGTATCTACTTATCCAAATAGAGGACAAAGAGGAATATAAAAAAGCTCTAGAATATATAGCTACTTTAAACTTTGAAGAAGCAGAAGCAAACATGAAAAAATATGGAAAAGTTCTTCTTGAAAATGTACCAAATGAAGCAACGCAATTTTTAAAAGTTTTATGTACTAATTATACACCGATTAACAAAACTCCATTGGATAAAGTAAGTTTCTTCTATTGAAACTATAAACTACTTACATGGTTCTTTTATATGAATATTTTTTAGGAACAAATTGTTGAAAAAGCTAATCCTGAAGATTTTATTCACTTATTTTTAAATAATTCTGAACGACTTGTAGAGTTCTTGGAACATTTGATTAAAAACTGATGGCAAGTTAGTAATCCTACATTTAATTCACAAAAAAAAAATGAATTAATTTATCAAATTTTTTTAACATTTTCAATTTTTCTTTTTATTAGATGGAGCACACCAGTCTACAATACGTTAGTCGAACACTACTTACACGTTTGGTCTTCATTAACTGATGATATGGCCAAACTGCAATACGAACAAAAAGTGGTTCGTTTATTGCAAAGTTCAAATGCTTCTTATGACAAAGATCAAATATTAATATTATGTCATCAGCATAATTTTAGACTAGGAGTTCTTTATTTATATGAAGAAAGAAAATTGTAAGTATTTTTAATAAATTTTTCATTCTATTACGTTTTAAGATTTGTAGTATCTTTAAAACATGAAAAAATATTTTATTGTAAAACTGTATTTCAGATATCAAGAAATATTACAATACCATTTGCGTGAGGGAGACAGTGATCAAGTTCTAGCTACTTGTAATAAATTTGGACGACAAGATCCTAATTTGTGGATTCAAGCGTTATGGAGTGTAGCTTGGAATAAAAATACACCCCCAAAATTATTGTCAAATATTCTTGATTATATTGGTAAAATTTTTAATGATTACTTTAATGTATTTACTGTTGTTTGAATGCACTTAATCTTTATTTTGCAGCCAAAGAAAAATTACTATCATCATTAATGGTTATTGATGCTTTGTCTACCTCTTTAACTTGCACTTTAGGAGATGTTCGAAGTTATTTGAGTAGTGTATTGCGTCAAGAACATGAACAAGTGCAAATAGATACAGAATTAACTGAAAAGTATCGTGCAGATACTGCAAAATTACGGGATCAAATAGAAAGTATTAAAAATAGTGCCATTATTTTTCAAGGATCTCGCTGCAGTGCATGTCATCACCAATTAGAATTACCATCAGTACATTTCATGTGTCAACATTCTTACCATCAACAGTTCGTTAAATTTTTTAATCAATTAAATGCACCATGAATTTTTTAATAAGACTTTACAGTTTTAATAATTTAACATTTTTAGTTGTTTCCAAAGCTTTTCGGAGAACGAGAATGAATGCCCCGCGTGTATGCCAAATAACAAAAAATGGCTAGACATTATAAGAGCGCAAGAACAGACAAAAGATCTACACGAGACCTTTCACAGTTTGTTGGATAGAGCAGAAGATCCTTTTTCATTAGCGGCCGATTACTTTGGCCGAGGTGTTTTCAAAAAACTCATGTTCATTGCCGAATGGCAACAACCACAGCCAGTTAAACAATCTATTAAACCATCTACTAAACAAGAAGAAAAATCAAATTATAATACTTACGGTCTTGGGGCAGAAGCTAAAATAAGACTAACTGAAGGGCGAAATAGTACACTAGGTAATTTTACTTTTACATTCACTGCAAAAACTGTCAAGTAAGCATTTTAATTGTTTCCAATTTTTTTCGCAGTCAAGTCAGAACAAAAACGTGCAGGAATTGATCCATTTTCAACTCATGCCATTGGAGATTTATCGCGATTCTCAAATAAACCGGATATTTATTCTTCATCTTTGGATGCCAATAAAAGTGGAACTCATTTTCCTACATCTCAAGCAAATTCAAAGCGAGAGTCTCCTATTCCAGTACGAGAAGCAAGAATCGTGAATAGTGCAACACCAAAATCTTCACCAGCGGATAAAGCGTTTATTCCTCCAAAAACACCTATACTTTCGTCAAATCCTTTTAAAGAAGACTATGATGAGTCTAAAAATCCATTTGCTGATGAAGACGACAACGAGAAAAACCCATTCAAAGATGACCATGATGATACTAATCCATTTAAGAATGACAGTGACAATGATTACGACAAAAATTTAAATAAATTTTCAAATTGAATTTTCTCTACATAACTTGAAAGCATTATTTAATAACGTTTTTATTTCTAGTTTCTTTTTATAAGATCTTTTTACAAATTTTTCTTTTAAAACAATATAATGTATATTATTCAAATTTGTATCAAATTTTTATTTGTAAATTATGTAATTGTATAGATCTAATATTAATAATGTAACTGTACAAAGAATATATGAATAATCAGTTGTTTTTTTTTTTTTTTAAAAATTATTCCTAGCATTCTTCCAGGTACATATTTTATTACTTATTGTAAATGCATTTAAGGTATTTAAATTGACAGGTCTTGGAACTACTGGATTAGCTACAACAAAGTACTGTTGTGCATATTTTGGTTGATAGAAATCACAAATTTTAGGCTTAATGTCCTTATCTCTGGGTTCTGGATCTTTACTGCGCATAAGTCTTGTTGGAAGTTTGTTGTCATCTATTGAGATATTTATTAAATCTTTATATATACATTCATAAGGAGCAACATCTAAGCCAGCTGTAACCTAGTAAATTTATTATTATCATTTAGTAAAAATTCTTGTTAGTTTTTTAATTTAAATATACCTTTCCATAAATAAGACTTTTGTATTCCTGTGGTAAATGTTGCAGATCAGGAATTAACTTTTCATTTTCCACATTTTTCAATTTTTTCATAACACAAATTGTAGAGTTATATTCTGGACGAGAAAGTAAATCTTTGGATCCAATAGTTTTTTTTTCATCCGATTCATCTATGTCATTATTAACAGGGTGACTGCATTTTTTGTGACATGTTCCAGGTTCAACCGAGACATTATTATGACTACTAGCAGCGTGATAAACTATGCTCTTTCTTCCTTCTGTTTTTTTTTATTTTTCTTACTGATTTATTTTTAGGTAACAAAACTTCTCTAAATTTTGCACAAGGCATAAGTTGAATTTTGTTTGTGACTTTGTAAGTTTTTTTGAAGATGTAATTTGATTTTTTTCAGAAGATGGATCAACTGTATCTCTTAAAATTTTAGTTACCTCATTGTTTTGCTGATTATTTGATGTAATAGCTTCTATCCTTTTATTTTCTTTATTTTCTTCTTTAAAAATTATTTTCTTATTTTTTATAATTCTATGTTTTGTAGTAGGATTTAACCCGATAGGTTTTTGAATTACCTGAAGCACTTGTACGTCGCTATCCTCGTTGTCATCCATGCAGGATTTAAAAGAATCATTTTTTGATCTTTGCAAAAATTACATTCTTGATCTGTTTCTAGAACTGTATTAATTGTTGTGCATAATTAACTATTTTACTAGGACATTCCAAAGAATATGTTTGAAACTATCAATGCAGTCTTGTAAATTATTAGTTTTAGTTTTAATATTTTTAATATCCGATGTTATACTTGAACTACTAATATTTTCGTATCTATTTTTACTCAGTGAATTGTGTTCCTTGCAAATGTTAATAGATGGAATGCTATAAGTAGAAGTATCAAACTTTGAAGATTCACTTGTACTACTTGAGCTACTCTCTTGTTTTAGTTCTAAATTACTTTTTTCTTCTCTTATTAATACCCGTTGACCATTTTTTAAAATCTTAACAGGATAGGCTGTAGGCACAATACTTTTAATTGTCACTTTTCCTTTAGTTTTATTGGGAAGCACTTGCTCGTCTCCTGCGTGCTCGGCAATTAAATCAGGTGTTTGACTAAATCGTACTTTTGGTTGGTCCATTATTTCCTGCTTCTCGGAAAATAAAACAATAAAAGTATTTGTATAAAATTAAAGTAACAAAACAAATTCCAGAAGTATTTAAAAGTGACCTAACCTAATCCAAAACAAGATTGAATCGTTGTTATGTCAACGAAGATAGACTCCCATATTCGCCTTGTCGAGACCTCGGTCGCGCCATCCTGTGGCCATCTGTAAAATGTAAATTATTAGGGTGATCGAGCGAAAAAGCCTGCAAAAACATAATTTATTTTAACAATGCAGTAAATACGTGAGTGCAAGTATACGTCCATATAAAGAAAGAGAAGATATTTACAAAGCAAATCATATTTTTATTTGTAGGACCATACAGAAAAGTGTTAGACAAATTTTCTCTGTTTGTGTCTGAAGTTGTCTGCTGTAACTGAGGTTCTGCATGAAATTAAAGTATTTTTAAAAAAAAGAAAGAGATGAAACTTTAATTAATTGCGTATGCCTTGTGTCATCAAATATCATCTAATTATTTTTCTTCACCATGAATTTTTTAATAAGTCTTTACAGTTTTAATAATTTAACATTTTTAGTTGTTTCCAAAGCTTTTCGGAGAACGAGAATGAATGCCCCGCGTGTATGCCAAATAACAAAAAATGGCTAGACATTATAAGAGCGCAAGAACAGACAAAAGATCTACACGAGACCTTTCACAGTTTGTTGGATAGAGCAGAAGATCCTTTTTCATAAAGTTTCATCTCTTTCTTTTTTTAAAAATACTTTAATTTAATGCGGAGCCTCAGTTACAGCAGACGACTTCAGACACAAACAGAGAAAATTTGTCTCTTTAGCACTTTTCTGTATGGTTCTACAAATAAAAATGTGATTTGCTTTGTAAATATCTTCTCTTTCTTCATATGGTCGTATACCTGCACTCACGTATTTAACTACATTGTTAAAATAAATAAAATAATCTTTAGCGGTGTCAGACAAAATATTTTCTCCGGGCGTTGGCTAACTTCAGAGCGCTCAATGGAACGGGAACGTCGGGAAGAGATTTGGAGGGAAGTTTGAAATCATGTTCATTTACAATGATGTTGCTTTAAGTAATAATAAACTCAATTACTGTACAGTAATTTCTAAATTATAAATACTAATAAATATTTCTATCTCAGGAAAATAATTGTAATATTTTTTAATATTTATAATTTAGCAATTGGTTGTACAGTAATTATTCAATTGAATAATCGAAAGAATTTGTCTTCTATTACTAAGGCTTAATTATCTGATTCACCGCAATTGTAATTTCTTGTATTTACAGTAAGTAAAGCTTTATTTAACAATATAAGTTAATAATTAATTATTGTGATATTGGTGAATCAGGAATCGGAACTATCGACAAGGTAACTCATCAGTCGTCGATAACCATTAACCGACGGCGTTACCCGACCTTATATTCTGCCACTATTCCACCATTCCACGTTCCGTTTTTCTCGGTACTGTTTAATGCTGAACCGCAGACAAAGTAGAATGTTTTAATTATATTTACGTTAATATTTATTTAAGAAAATACCTCGACAGAAAAACAATTATTGATCGAGTCCGAGATCAATATAATACAAATGATCAGATATAATATATTAGATTATAATATATTAGGGATATAATCAGAGAGATCAATATAATACAAATAATTCTTTATTTCGTCGAGAATATTTGTTCAGCGTTTATGTACATTTAATATTATGTATAGCAGACCCTTTTTTTCTATTGCCTTAAGAGACTTATACGCCTAATTACTCCTAAAATAATTTGATAACATGAAAATCTAGGTATGAAAAAACAATAAATTTCAAAGTTCATATTGTTTAGTTATAACATAGCAACTTAATAGAATTTAATTTTTGAATATCAACAAATCACTAAAATATTATGGAATTCTCTCAATTTCCAATAATAATATTAAGAAATTTACTAATTTATTAAAAATATATGTCAATGTAGAAACATCATTAACAATCGCAAATTGTAGCAAAAATTATTTATAGATTTACAAAGACTAAACGAATAATAATGTAATCATTTTAAAAGTAATTAAATACATATGCTTACATACTTTTAATCTTGAGCCAGTCTTGTTATATGTACAAAAATAATGGGTTTTTACAGTATTTATACCTACCAAGATCGGTTTTTCCTAAAACGAGTCGATTAGACAATATCGAGCTTCGAGCAGCCTGAGCTTGAAGTGGTCTGAGTCTTTAAAGCTCTGTTCGTATATTTTTTACATTTTTATAGTTTACTTACAGGATGTAATCACAGCATAATGCGCAATATACAGGGTGTCCAAAAAGTCCCGGAACACTTTAATAATTTTCCAAGTGAACTGATTTTGGACAAGGTCAAGGTCAATATAGAGGTAGAGGTAGCTTTTGTCAAGGAATTTACTAATGACCTTAGATTTGACCTTGGATTTAACTTTCAATGTTATTTCAAGGTCAACTTTGTTTTTTCAAATGGGAACCCCTATTTCTGACACCGGATTCGAAAAGAGCACAAAATTTTGGATCAAAAGTGCTTTTAACACTTTTTTGACTAAACGTATAATTTTTGAGAAAAAAATTCGCTAAGATTTAAACACTTTTAAACTCTTCAATTTTTTTCTCGCAACGGATGCATCTAATCGAAAAATTACTAAAAATATTATTGATTTAGAATTGCATAAAAAATGTGGTGGTATTTTTCATTTTTCCCATTTAAAATTTTTTAGAATATTGTTTTTTAGGCAATTCCACAAAATTAAAATTATGAAAATAAAAAATACCACCACATTTTTCATGCAATTCTAAATCAATAATATTTTTAGTAATTTTTCGATTAGATGCATCCGTTGCGAGAAAAAAATTGAAGAGTTTAAAAGTGTTTAAATCTTAGCGAATTTTTTTCTCAAAAATTATACGTTTAGTCAAAAAGTGTTAAAAGCACTTTTGATCCAAAATTTTGTGCTCTTTTCGAATCCGGTGTCAGAAATAGGGGTTCCCATTTGAAAAAACAAAGTTGACCTTGAAATAACATTGAAAGTTAAATCCAAGGTCAAATCTAAGGTCATTAGTAAATTCCTTGACAAAAGCTACCTCTACCTCTATATTGACCTTGACCTTGTCCAAAATCAGTTCACTTGGAAAATTATTAAAGTGTTCCGGGACTTTTTGGACACCCTGTATAATAAACTAACACGGCTGCGCTACCGCGATTTATTTTATTTCTATATTCTTTAAATATTTTCACCTGGTTTCAGAGATAAACATACTCTGCTTGAAATTTTAGATCTAGATCTAGATCGCTCGAAAAAAAAGTTGTTGTAACATAATTTTTTGATTATTTACATTTAAATTTCCTTTAATTCCAGTATCCTCTTATTCTATTTATTTGCAACTACGCTGCGAGCGGTTTTCATAAATATTTGCCGATATCAGGATGACACTGAATTACTTCCAGACTTGAATGAGGCCGTCTGTGCTGCCAGTAAGTATGCATGTGTTAGACATGGCGACGGCGGAGATAGTGTCGTCAGAGATTCTCTGGTGTCATGATGGCCGGGATGCGGTGCCTCTGGACCTTGACTACCCTCCGTTTCTCGGCCGCACATACTCAAACTGCTACTCGTTGTTGGTCCACTTGGTCCCCCCGCCAATACTTCTTGCACCACGTTTGTACCGTCTATCAACCTTTGCCTGTTAATACAATATATTTTGGTTAATTCTCCATATTTTTGATTATAAAGTGAATTTTTAAAAATAAGACAATTCATAACATACTCTTTAGATTCTATCAGTGAATGTTCTTAAATTTATAAATAAAAAGTATATAAAATTTACATGTAATTGGAATAATTTTAATACGCTCTCCTGAAATTTAAATGAAGAATAAAGGTTACTTTAAAGGGAATTTTTAAAAATAAGACAATTCATAACATACTCGTAAGCCAGAGAATTGGGCGTAAGCGAATCATTGGCCGCAGGTAAAACAACGTGAGATTCACATTCGCTAGGTGTTTGTAAATTCCTGAAACGTATAGCCTCATATCAGTTCCACTGGCCAATAAAAATCCATTACAGTCTATACAGGCCGAATGCAGTGAACATACGCTATGTCCGCCCTGGTGCTGCTCTGGCTGGGAGTGAACTCAGCGGCGGTGCACTCGATGCCCACAAGACCATCTGCCGGAAGCCCGATTCCAGGTTCCACATAGATATCCCGTTGTTGCCCTGCACCGTAGATACTATCCAAGAATGCTCCTGAGCACCTACGATAAAATTAAATTGAAAATATGTAGTAAATTTAAAGCTTACTAAAATCAAATGAAACGTTTAAATGAAATCGGTTTAAATATACTTATAAAAAAGATAACAATAATAATTAGGTAATCATTCAATTGATAAACAATTTTAATTTAAATCATTGTATTTACACTTGTACCTAACTGTTTAAACTAAGAGTCTAATTTACTTTAAAATTTAAAATCAATAGATAATAACTTTAGTTATATTATATTTATTATATTTTTATTTATTTCGGCCTTTTTGGCCCAGAAATGGACTTGGTGTCCTACATAAGTTATAATAATTTTATAAATTACATAGTTTACATTACATTCATTTTCCTTACATCTAACTTTTATATTCATTCTTCCTAACTTTTGTTTCTTTCCTCCTCCCTCTATCTATTTCCCTTCCTTCCCTTTCTCTTTCATTCATCACTCCTACACTCCGCCTATCATTACATGCTACTTTCACTCATTCTTTTCATACCATTATACACACCACTTTACATTAAACTTTGACTTCTTTACATTATTTACACTTTCTTATCATGTTATTTATCACATTTTTATTACTTATTTTCTAGATTAGTATTTTTATATTTATTTTACATCTTACGTAATTCCTACTTACACTACCCTGCCCTAACCTTCTACCTCATCCCTTTACTGAATACCTTTTCTGCTTTAATTACTTTCTCATCTCTTCCTTTCCTTTTTTTCTATTTCTTCTATTTCTTTTATTACTTTTTTGAAAAAGCCTGTCCTCCAATTCCTTGTTACCTCGCACTCCCATACTAAATGTTTTATCGACCCCTCCTCCTTTCTACATAGCCTGCATTTCCTCTTCTCCGTATCTTCCCAGTATTTATTTCCCTCTCCTACACTGAGAAAAATTTTAGGGCAAAAATTACAATATTTGCTTGTACTTGAAGGACAGTCTGCAATTATAACATCAACTAATTTTACTTTATTATATTATGTTAGAAAAATGTATAATTACTGGAATATCTTTTAAAATTTTTATTATTTAACATAGGAAATATTTGCTGATGTAGAAATTCCAATTTTTGGTGAAGAAAATTCCAGTAAAATGTACAAATTTTGCATTTTTATTATTAATTTTTACTATAATTTCTTGTAACTAATCGATAAATATTCAAGAAGTATACAACTTATGATTTCTTGGAATATTTATTATAACCTTGGGATATTTTACAAAATTACATTGTAAAATTTATTGTTCGCGCTACGGCGCATGCGCGACCGGCTAACCCACAGTGAGCGTGAGACTTCTCGTTTCTTCTTCGAGCTAGGCTCGGTCGGCAAAAATCAAAATGAAAAGTTTAACTGAAATATTTAATTAATTTTTGTATAGATGTCGCACCGATTTTCTTACTCGCAAGGGGTTAGGATTGACAGCAGTTAGTATATAAGAGTATAATGTAATTAGGTGCAATCATTGCGAATAATACTTTAGCGTTAACAAATTAAGTAGGTCTTTCTAAAGTTAAGTAAGCGTTCACTTGTATCTCGATTTTAATAATGCATATAAGCGATGAATTAAAAAAAATCCAAACGTTTATTCTAACTAAAAGGTTAGGTCGGTGTTTCCTATAAAATATTTTTCTTCTATATTTATTTAAATTATATTTACGAAATAAAATTATAAAATTTGAAAATAAATATAGTAAAATTTACAAAAAAATATAGTAAAATTTGCAAACATTTCATGTAAAATTTACAATTGGAGGATTGAAAAATTTACAATCCGTACATTGTAAAATTTGCTATTTCTGAAGTCTGTGCTTAGGTAATATGAATTATTGTAAAAATTCCTCTATTTTTTTGTAAAATTTCCCCTATTTTTTTTTTCAGTGTAAGTTCCCGCATCTTACCTTTGCAAACACCCATTTATACCTTTTTAACTTTTCCTCCCTCAAGTATCCTGGCTTCCCTATCACCTCCCACTCTTTATATTTCCTATTATATTTTGCCTGTTCTATTTTATTCCACCATATATGTATTTCTATATCCCTCCCTCTTCTTTGCAGTTCTTCCTCTATGACCGATTTCTCCCTCCATTTCATTTTTTCCAATTCTAGCTCTTTTTGTATCATATACCTAGGTGTGCAAAAGTCCAGTCTTAATACCCATCTTATGTAGTCTAACCTGATATTTTCTAGTTGTCCTCTTTCCTCTCAACCCCATATTCTATAATATTTCTCACTAGGGTATTGAACAATTTCATTCTTCTCTGATAATCATACCTACAACATTTTTCTCCCAATCCCCATACCCTTTTCACGCTCGCTATTGCCTTTACCTTCAGCTCCTTTATATGCTTTTTGCTCTCGCAATCATAACTAAATACAAATCCTAAATACTTGAACTTCTTTACCTCCTCTAACTCTCCCCCTTCCCATTTCCACTTTTCCTTTTTCTTTTTCCTATGTCTATTAATTAAACCCTAACACTTTAGTCTTTTCTATACTTAGTATTAAATTCTTTTCCTTTAAAAATCCTCTCAACGTGTCTAGCATGTCATCCATCGCCGTTTTATTCTTTGCCAGCAGTGCTAAGTCATCCGCGTATGCCAGACTCCAAATTCTCCTCCCATTCAATTTAATACCTCCCACATTCCTTTCCCTTAGTGTCTTTTCTAATTCGCTAATATATAGGCAAAATAAAATCGGACTCAGCACGCACCCCTGCCTTAGCCCTTTTGTCTTCCAAAATTCTTCTGAAAATTTTTCTCCTACTTTTACTCTGACCTTCGTTTCCTCATATATTCCCTTTATTTTTTCAATCAGATATTCACTTATTCCTAACCTCCGCATCGTTTCCCATAGTTTTTCCCTGTTCACCGTGTCAAATGCCGCTTTCAAGTCTACAAATATCGCCCACATTTCCTCTTTATTCCCTTTCGCCCTCTTTGCTAAGTGATTTAAAATGTAAATGTTTTCAATAGTTGATCTCCCCTTCCTAAAGCCCTGCTGCCCCTCTGGTAACAGCCCTTTTTCCTCTACTTCTTTCACCCTATTAAAAAATCTTACGTAAGATCTTACGTGAGATCTTATGCCAAAATCTGATCTGAAATTTTTTTATTTATAAAGGACTAAATACCGTGCAAAATGAGGATAAACTTGTTATTAAAGAATTTTTTTTCGATGGGACTTAGAATTTTTTCAGATGTGTAGCAAAATTTTTAAGTTCCGCATGTAAAAAAATTCTAAGTCCCATCGAAAAAAAATTCTTTAATAACAAGATTATCCTCATTTTGCACGGTATTTAGTCCTTTATAAATAAAAAAATTTCAGATCAGATTTTGGCATAAGATCTCACGTAAGATCTTACGTAAGATTTTTCAATAGGGCACTAATCTACTTCTTATTATGCCCGTGTATATTTTATATGCCGTCGACATCAGTGTGATTCCCCTATAGTTACCTACCTTACTCTTTTTTGTGTATTGGTACTATTATCCCTGTCCTCCACTCTTCCGGTAACTCTTCCCCTTTCCATATTCTCTCTATCATTTTCGCTAATTTTTTTTTTAATTTCTTTCCCCCGTAAATCCACGCCTCATTCTGAATCCCGTCTATCCCTGCCGCTTTCTTTTTCTTCAATGTCCCCCACTCTTTCTCTATGTCTACTTTTCTAATCTTTTCTTCCTCTGTACTTTCTTTAATTATTCTTTTTTCCCCTATCCTCCTAATCTCCGACCCCTCTAATAATTTTTTTAAAATATGCTACCCACTCTTCCCCTTTAATCCTATTCTCTCCTACTTTTTTTCTTTTTTTTCCTATATCTATTAATAAATTCCCATACCTCGTTTTCGTTTTTTATCTCCTTTAATTCCCTATCCATCTCGATTTTCATTTCCTTTTCCCTTTCCCTGCAAACTATTTTCCATTCTCTCCTTTCCCTAATATATTCCTCTTTTTCACCTAGCCCTTTCCTCCATTTCAAATATATATTTTTTGCTACCCTTTTCCTCTTTGTACAATCCCTATTCCACCACCTCTTCATACCTAGCTTTCTTGCTCTAATTTTTCTCTTTTCTTTCGTCACCGCTTTCCCTATAATTCCCTTTATATTTTCCCATACCCTCTCTATCGTTTCCTCTCCTTTTGTGTTACATTCTTCTCTATCTTCTATTTCTTTTTTATATCTTTCTATTGTTTCTTCGTTCCATACAACTACTTGTTTTTCTCTCATTGTTTTCCCTTCTCCTTCTCCTTCTTCTATTTTCCCCCATCCTCCTGTACCCTTACGCAGATGGGTGCGTGGTCCAATTCTATCCTCCCCTCCAGCCTGAATTCTACTATCCTTTCCTTCGCTCTTTCATTCGCGATTACGTAATCTATTACCGTGGATCCCTTTGCCCCTATAAATGTATATTCTCCCTAGCAATCTCCTTCCGTATTTCCATTTAGAATTTTCCATCCCTTACTTTCCACCCACTCTATTAACTTATCACTATGGTTCCCTTTAATTTTATCTTTACTTCTTCTCCTACACTCTTCCTCTGTTGCTGCGTTTATAAATCTACATTCCTCCCCTATCCTAACGTTAAAAATCTCCCCCCACTATTGTTCTCCTTTCCTCATTCACTTCTTCTTTATCTATTTCTTCTATTATTTTTTCTATCTCCCCCGAGTTATACACTGACCATATTCTAAACTTATCCCTTTTGCTCTCTATGTCCGTGCGAATCAGCCCTTTATTTATTTGTTTAATTCCTAAATTTTTACCTTTAATCAGGTTCCGTTTTACCTCTATTACAAATCCTCCTTTTGCCCTCCCTTTCCTATTTACTCTCTCCGCCGGTATCATCTCCCATTTAAAATCCTTCGGTAACATTTCTAACAGCCCTTTCTTTCCCTATTCGTCTACCCACGTTTCCGACAGAGTTACCACGTCAAATTCCCTAATATATTCCCAGAACTCTTTATCTTTGTTATATATCCCCGCCACATTCCAAAAAACTATCTCTGCCCCACCCTTTTCCTCTCTTCTCCTTTTTTTCCATTTTTTATTTTTTTTACCTTTTTTATTTTTTTCGTTTTCTTTATTTTCTTTATTTTCGTTTTCGTTAATTTCATTAGCTTCGTTATTTTCTTTATTTTTGTTATTTTCGTTATTTTCTTTATTTTCTCTATTTTCTTTTTTTTCTTTGTTTTCTTTAGTTTCTTTATTATCTTTTTTTCCTTGTTTTCTTTGTTTTTTTTTTAATTTCCTTATCTCCGATTTTTTGTTCCTCTCCTTACTTTCTTTCTGTTTATCCCCCCTCCCCTTTTCCTATACCATTTCTGATCTACTCTAAAAACTGCCTAAATGCCTCTCCACTATCTTCCTGTTCTCCTTTTTCTTCTTCCTCTACATTCCTATCTTTCCTCCTATTTATTATACTTTTTGTTCCTACACTCTCTTTTTCTTTATTTTTCTTTGTCTCTATTTCTTTAAGACTCTCCTTATCCTCCCACCTTATCCATTTCCCATCTGCGAATATTTTCCCTATTCCTAATTTTATGCTCCAACCCTCTTCCCTTCTACCTCTTACCCATTTTGCTATTTCCTCCTGTCTTTTCCTCTCCTCATAAGATAGGTCATTTTCAATGAAAATCTTTGATCCTGCTAGCTTGCTTTTACTCCCCATTACCTGTCTCTTCTCTTCTACGCTCCCTAATTTAGCTATAATCATGCTTCCTCCTCTCCACACTGCCTCTACTACGACTCGCACTCCTAGCCTATTCTCTATCATTTCTACTACCCATTCTCTCAGATTATCTCTCTCGACCCTTTCCCCTTTTATTACAATATTTTTCTCCCTCTCTTTTCTATCCTTTTCTCTTATTATTTTCCTAATTCTACCTATTTTCCCGTCCCCTAAACTCCATGCGCTATACATACTTTTCCCGCTTTTGTTGCTCGCTCCGTCCCACGATCTTCCGTCCTCCGTCTCGTTCCATGTTATTATTATTATTTTTATTTTATTGGCTTTTACAGTATATGTATATCGCCACAACGCTTACATCAAAGTTTTTCGCATACAGATTTGCATCGCTATCGTTATCGTTAAATAATAGTCGCTTTCATATTTTTCAATCCCATATTCATACACTTATAACAACGGGTAGGTATTTTCACATCATCATCACAATTTTTTATTCTACACAATAACACAATTCTAGGTTTACATTCAACGCAGACTTCAGATAAGAAAGACAATCGTATACAGCTTTCGCATTTCTGCGCAAAAACCGCATCGGCTGGGATTCGAACCTGAGTCCACTTGGGCAGCGTTGCTTTAATAGCCTAAACACTTAGACCATTAGACCACCGACTGCCCCCTCGTTCCATGTTTTTCTTCTTGTGGTCGTGCTGCCCTCTGGTCCTCTCTCGTAGTAGCTGCCTTCCTCTCCGTCCGTCGGTAGTCCTCTACTTCTTTCTTCTATCCAATTCAGGATGTCCTCCAGTCTATTTTCTATTTTCGCTATCCTTTCTTCTGTTTCCATCTCCTTCTGTTTCATCTCTATTTTCAGCTTTTCCAACTCCAGTCTTTCATTTTTCAAAACTTTTACCTCGTTATCCAGAACTTTCTTCAACTGCTCAAGGTCCATTCTTTTGTCCCTCTCAAAATTCACTTTTTCTTATTCTCAAAAGTTCTGTCCAGCGTCGATTGTCTCAGTTTTCTCTTCTCATTATTCTCTTCCTGCTCCTTTCCTCTCTTCTCCTCTAGATCTCTATTCTTTCTTTCCTCCGAGCTCATTTTCTTTGTGCTGCTTCTGATTTTTCTTTCTGTCCTTGTCACTCTACAGGTTTTCGGCGCGTTCCACACGTGCTCCTAACCTCACTTTTTTTATACACCTTTCACTTTCTATTTTCTTCGTCTCCGTGTTCCTTTTCACCAAACTTTTTATTCGTCCGTCTTCTTCCACCTTATCTTTTCCTATTTGCACCTTTTCTCTTTTCTTTCTTCCACCAAACTCCACTATAACTTCAATCCTTTTTTTCATCGACGAACGCACGTGTGCACGCCACGCTGTCTAACGACCAAGTCAAGAAAACTTTAGTTTATTTTTCTCAAATGTCAAATTAGTATTAATTGCATCTTTCTTCTTATTATATGCAGAAATGCAATCGCAAATCTTACCGGTTGGGTGTTTTATAGTGCTGATAGGCAACTGAAGCCTCAGGTCCCAGCAAATATGTTGTCCAGAAATAGTGCCGAGAGTAAGCCACTGCTGGTGGTTATTGATACAAAACGAGGTGATCACTCCATGTTTGAGGTCATTCTCCAGTTTCCAAGCCACACCAGGGCACCGCAAATCCCAACCAATCAATGAACCATACAGAGTAGCATAAACGAGAACTGATTGTGAACCAGAATCGAGGTACTGCAAGTCGACGGCGCATCCTTCTTCCTGTAAATCCAGCTGCCAAGTTGACATGACGTTCATCTTACTGGAATTCAGCTCCATGCGCAATACAAAAACTGTTCCAGTTTGACTCGCCGTACTTTCCAAAGATTGCCCCTGCTCGCACACCACCAAACCCACCAACAGTCCATTCCGGTGCATGTATGTTAGCCTAAGAATGTTAAAAATTCACAATATTACGATGATGTAACCAGTAAATAATACGATTTCTGCTTTAAATTTTTAGCTGATTGAATTTTGAATTTGTTATGCAAGTTACAAGAAAAAGAGGTAAAAAATAAAGATTAATGAATATTGACAGGTTGCTCGTGCGAGTATGAAAATGAAAGAGTATCTTGAACGATTAGCTATATTTCTTCCTTCCATTTTGATAGCGTCCCAGATTTTTATGCAATGTCGGATTAACTACACAGTTGAAAATCCGTTCAATTCTAAACACTATTTTTGTGTTTAGAATTGAACGGACACAAAGAGAATACAATTTTTGTGTTTAGATTCGAACGGTGGTGGCGATAACATAATTTTTGTATATAAATCATTAAATTACATAAAAATTGTGTTTAATTTTGACTGCTCCAGTAAACTACACAAATAATTAGTAAAAATTTATTTTAACACAATAAATACACTAAATTGTGTACTATATCGCCAGAAAGTACACAAATATTTTGTTAACTTACTATGCATTCTTGTATGAATTACAAAATGTGTAAAATATCCAAACGTACACTCCCCATCACATGCTTTTGCCACCCTTCGGCAAAAATCTGGGAAGAAAGAAATTTTATATTATTGCGAAAAATGATCGCAGCTTTAAAATTCCGACGGCATTCTTTTCTGTGAAGCAAAAGCTTTAGAAAAATACATTTACATTTCTTTCTGAATTTGTTACATTTCTTAGAATTTGTTTCTGTCCTTACTATCTTTTGAGATAATTGGAACAGAAGAAAACAATCAATTTTTTACTATTATGATAATAACTCCGTTAAAAATGATTGTATAAATTTGTACGACACCTCATTTTCAAGCTGAAAGCATAAGCTTTTAAATACCGTTGAGATTTTTGAGATGCGATATTCGGTTCAAGAACTATACGGAGTTTTATGAGAGTTAAAATTTTTGACTTTTTTATTAGCTTTTAAATGTTAATAAAAAGAGGAAATTTAATTTTTTTCTAATGTAAATGTATTTTTCTAAAGCTTTTGCTTCACAGAAAAGAATGCCGTCGGAATTTTGAAGCTGCGATCATTTTTCGCAATAATATAAAACTTTCTTTCTTCCCAGATTTTTGCCGAAGGGTGGCAAAAGCATGTGAAGGGGAGTGTATATAATGAAAATGACAAATTATTTTTCTCGGTACTTATTTATTTTTATTTTGAAAAAAATATGCATATACATGAACAATTTATTCTATTAAAAAATACTCAGTTACTATTACCAAAGTATCGCTGCTACTAATAAAAACATCATATGTTTTTAAATTATTTGGGAGTTCTGATAATTTTATTATTATATAATCTTCCGTATTTTGTATGATATAACCAAACGTTTTATACTGAAACATCTAACTCACTATTTACGCTTTGTAAATTTTTAAAATTAGATTTTAAAAGATTGTACTTATTGAATGCAAAATTACGTAGTATATATTGCGTTCGTAAATTGTATTTTATACATTAATTTTGTGCTAACTAACTTGCCCATCTATTTATAAAAAAAATAGTTGTGGGATCGTTTTTATGATTTTTTAATTGGCGCATGTTTTTTTTTGCATGATTGATGTATGAAACCTTGACGTTCCGCGACAGATGCGACGCTTTATGGTTTTGCAGAGCGATGTGCATCTTGTCGACTGGAGCTCAGGCAGCTTATGTATCGCAAGCAGGAGTAACACGCCTCCGCCGTACGAGCTCAACATTGGGCTGACAATATCGCTTGGCAAGCAGGTAAAGAGAACTTGTATTTAAAAGCCAAACTAATTAGAGCATTACTACTATTTTGATAGCAACATTTTTAGTAAAAGGAGAATTTAATTGTAAAATTTAATTTTCAGGTTGGAGATTATTACCAAGCGGATGGAGACCGCGTGGAGTTTCAATAGTTCACCTGCATGAGCATAGAGCGGCTGTCAATCGATTGGTCTCAATACCAGACACTAGCTTCTTCGCGAGTAGTTAATCCGACAGTTGCATAAAAATCTGGGACGCTAGAAAAATGGAAGGAAGAAATATAGCTAATCGTTCAAGATACTCTTTCATTTTCATACTCGCACTAGCAACCTGTCAATATTCATTAATCTTTATTTTATTCCTCTTTTTCTTGTAACTTGCATATCAATTTCAAAATTCAATCAGCTGTAAATTTAAAGCAGAAATCATATTATTTACTGGCTACATCATCATAATATTGTGAATTTTTAACATTCTTAGGCAGCCTGTTTTTAGGCAAACATACATGCACCGGAATGGACCGTTGATGGGTTTGGTGGTGTGCGAGCAGGGGCAATTTTTGGCAAGAATTTACAAACACCTAGCGAATCTTACGTTGTATTATCTGCGGCCAATGATTCGCTTATGCCCAATTCTCTGGCTTACGAGTATGTTATGAATTGTCTTATTTTTAAAAATTCCCTTTAAAGTAACCTTTATTCTTCATTTAAATTTCAGAAGAGCGTATTAAAATTATTCCAATTACATGTAAATTTTATATACTTTTTATTTATAAATTTAAGAACATTCACTGATAGAATCTAAACCAGTAAATAATAAAAAATAATGGAGAATTAACCAAAATATATTGTATTAACAGGCAAAGGTTGATAGACGGTACAAACGTGGTGCAAGAAGTATTGGCGGGGGGACCAAGTGGACCAACAACGAGTAGCAGTTTGAGTATGTGCGGCCGAGAAACGGAGGGTAGTCAAGGTCCAGAGGCACCGCATCCCGGCCATCATGACACCAGAGAATCTCTGATGACACTATCTCCGCCGTCGCCATGTCTAACACATGCATATTTACTGGCAGCACAGACGGCCTCATTCAAGTCTGGAAGTAATTCAGTGTCATCCTGATATCGGCAAATATTTATGAAAACCGCTCGCAGCGTAGTTGCAAATAAATAGAATAAGAGGATACTGGAATTAAAGGAAATTTAAATGTAAATAATCAAAAAATTATGTTACAACAACTTTTTTTTCGAGCGATCTAGATCTAGATCTAAAATTTCAAGCAGAGTATGTTTATCTCTGAAACCAGGTGAAAATATTTAAAGAATTGTGACGCGAGGTACTATCGGGTACCTGCGCGCCGTCGCGAGCCTTCGCGGCGCGAGGAGAAGTTAGGCCGTGGCGCGCGGGAGCGGCGGCCATCTTGGAATCTCGAGAGATTCTCTCTAACCGTCGACGACGACGGACGCGTGTGCGAGCTGACGACCCGGGGAAGGAGAGGAAGCGAGCGTCGAGAGCTTTTGTGTGAACGCGGTAGCAGCCTAGGACGAGCCAAAGCTGCGAACCTTGTAAGTACCGCCCGACTAATCTTGTGAGTGCGGGCGCGTACCGGCGAGGAGTCAAGGAGCGCCTTGACTCCCTGGCGTCGAACATTGTTCAGTGAACGTGGGGGGCCGTCCCCAGTTCACTACTTCTCTCTCTCTCTCTCTCTAGTTCGCGGTTGCGGACTCTCGTGCGGTGGGAGTCGCGACTCTCGTGGAAGAGTCGCTGCGCGGTGCGATACCGATACCTCGAGCACGAGCTCGAGGTCGGGTTCGTGAGTCGTCGCGCGGATCGGGTAAGCGACCCGTTCCTTCGCGTGTGCGTGTACGTGTGTGTACACGCAGGGCAGGCAGGCGGCCTGCTCTTGAGCGCGGTGTTTGTTTACGCGGAGCAAGGTCGCGCTCTGCGTAAACATCACCGATCGCGAATCGCGCGACCGGCCGGCGAACTCTTGGCGCGGCCGAGAGTTCGTAAGAGAGCGCGCGCTTGCGTTCGCGCGCGGCTCCACTCGGCAACACTCGGGCGTGTTCGGAGCAGTCGGCTCGCACGCCCGACGGCTACTAACCTTTCGGGGCGCGATCATTGTAATTTCTCTTACGGAGGCAATAAAGGCCTCCGACTTGCCATTTTACTTGATCGCGTTATTCTTCCGAGTAGTCCGCGGGGCTACTCGGCAAACCCTCCTCGTCCTTAATCTCCCGGATACCGCCACTCTATCGCAGAGCTGAGCGGCCGGCATCAGCTGTCATCTAGGAGGAGGACGACAGCCACGCGAACGCGAGGAGCGCGTTCGTGCGACAGCACGCGAGTACAAGAAGTGAGAGTACAGGCGTACTCTCACGTTGTATACGGGCCGCGGCGACGTGTATTCGCCGTCGGGTGCTCGCGCGCACCCCGAGGTAAGGACCTCACGGGGCACTCGTGCGTGCCCCATTGCACCCATCTCGTGGAGACAGGTCTCCTCCGCGAGGTGAAACGGCCAAAGGTAACCCCGTTACAGAATATAGAAATAAAATAAATCGCGGTAGCGCAGCCGCGTTAGTTTATTATACAGGGTGATTCATTTTAATTGCCCCAGGCAAATATCTCGAAAAGTACGGGAAATGGAAAAAAAAACGTTAAATGTAAAAGTTGTAGGGTTCAGAGGAGGAAATCCAATGGTGACCTTGACCATGACCTTGGGGTCAAGTTTCAAGGACATTTCAAAGTCAAAGTAGTTTTTTTAAATAGGAACACCAACTTTTGACCTCGGAAATTAAAAGAGCGGAAAATTTTACATTCAAACATGATGTTATGTCATGGGGTCCAGTTGACCTCTGCAGTCGCATCAAGGTCATATCAAGCTGTCTACACAATTCGTAGGCCAATATCTTGAAAAAAGCAAGGTTGAGAAAAACTTTAAATACCAATTTCCCCCTCTGAACCCTACAACTTTTACATTTAACATTTTTCTCCATCCCCCGTACTTTTCGAGATATTTGCCTGGGGCAATTAAAATGAATCACCCTGTATATTGCGCATTATGCTGTGATTACATCCTGTAAGTAAACTATAAGAATGTAAAAAATATACGAACAGAGCTTTAACCTTTAGACTGCCGGGATTTGAAAGAGCATATTACCCTCAGAAAACTGGTATATAAGGTATCTTATATCAACGATTGATCATACACAAAGTGTCGATCAAGAAGTGCGTCAAAATATTGATTTTCCGGCAGGGAACGGAACTGCTAATGTTAAAAATTTTAAGTTTAAAAATATTATTTTTTAATGGTAAAAAGTACTTCTTTCTTCATAATAATATTATATAAGTTAGATTTATCAATTTAGTTAACTATTTAATGTATTTTAAAGGGTTGTTAGTAAAATTTTAGGGATTGTTTTGAAGGTATTTTACCCCTTTAGACACGGTATTCAAGTTTTATCTATTTTGGAATGCAAATACACTTTTTCGGGGTATTTTTCGACGCCGAATCCGAATTTGATGTCAAAAACATAATAAATCTGGAAACAACCCCTAAAATGACTAAAAATGAAAAGCCACCCCTTGAGATTTGGTATTCAGTTTTTCAGTTGGTTTTCATTTATCTCGATGTGTGAATATACATTCTAATGTTGTTATTTTATTTATTGACACTTCAGGACGTAGTTAAGCTTGGTCAGGAAAATCTTTTATCGACAGATAAAAATAAGGATCAAAGTATACGTCAGGTGCTTCGTAATCATCATTTTGGATATCATTTGAATCAATATTATTCGCAATGCCTCTATCTCTAACATCTTCTTCAGGCTCTAATTCTCCACTACTCCAAACATTGTTTTCTACATTCATTGTACTACGCAGTTTGTATAATAAGAAATAAAACGAAAAAAATACTGTATTTTTAATACAAAATATTTAAATTCAATAAATTTGGTGTTCAATCTCCCAGTTTTCTTATGCAAGAGAATAGTTTATAAATTTATTTCTGATTCACTATGTTAATTTTTTATAAAAATTATTTTATGAAAATAAATCTATTTATAAGCCACATGCAAACAAAGCAACATATTTTTCCAAAAAAACCTAAGATGAAAGCATCATAAATATGGGAGGGAGAGAGGTTGAAGTGAAAAAAAATAAATTCAGTAACTAAAATTTTTATCAAAATAATAAAATATATTACGTTGATAATTTTAGATATTTGCAATCAATGCAACGCATTTAAAAAAAAAAAAAAAAAAATACAAATGGTAGTACAAGGCATAGAACGGGTAAATAAGGGTAAAGAAGGGTTGAAAGGGGTGGGGAGAGATAATTTTATATTAAATTGTATTCGATTGTAGTAACAAAAATTTTTTTGAAAGTATATTTCGTTGCAATTATGGTCAGATCGTTAAAAAGAAAAAACCGCTTGTGCAAAGAAAAATGATAGTTTTAAGGGATGTCAGGTGGGTGAAAAGGGGTGTAAAGGGGTAAATTTATCTTAAATGGTTGTAAAAAGTAAAAATTCTATTAAGGTTATGCATATTTTAATCTAAAAATAAAGATTGAAGAAGTTTTTTGTTGCGTCAAAATATTGATTTTCCGGCAGCCTAAAGGTTAACGTAAAATTTATTGTACTTTCAGAATCCAGTATTTTTTTTTTTTTTTTTTTTTTTTTTTTTTTTATAAGGAGGGAGGAAATCTCTTGAATGAGACCTCAGGGGACCGGTCCCCTGGTGTGTGGGACTCTCCAGCACAGAAGGTGCTGGCCTACCCACTAAAACCTCGCCCCCCTTGACGCATGCCCGCCCGCTGCTCCCCGCAGTTATCTACAGGTCGGAGCAGGCGGGAGTGCGTCGAGGAGACCTCCTTCCTGGCTTGGAAACCCCCTCCCCGGAAACCGCCGTTAGGCATTACTTCGGGGAGGGGACCAGGTTGTTTGCCACGGGGCACTCTCCGGAGCAGATATCCTCAAATAACTAACTAGGGGAGGTCCGCCTTCTTCTGACGGAGGATGCCCTCCGCGAATTTGGCGACCCTCCCCCAGTTTTCCTCAGAAGAGAGCATCAGGGGACGATGCCTTCAGGTGTTACCCCTCCAGCCTCGCCCCCCAGTTCTGCCCTCTCCGACATCCATCGCACACACACGAAGAAAGTGTGATGGGCATCATCTTTCGCGGACCCGCAGTATAAGCAGCTGGGGTCCGCGACTTTGCCCATCCTATGCAGGTACGCGCGGAAGTACCCATGACCGGTTAACATCTGGGTAAGGTAATAACTAACCTCCCCATGATGCCGCCCGGTCCATGGGGCCACCTGACTTATTAGTCTGGCGGTCCACCTTCCGCGCGTATCCTGCGCCCACCGATCCTGCCAGCAGGCGAGGGATTGCTCCCTAGCCCGCTTCTTTGCTCCGGCTTGTCCCTTCATTTGGTGGACGATCTTCCGCTCTCGGGCCAGGAGGTCGATAGGTATTACCCCAGCGACCACTAGTGAAGCCGCCTCCGAGACCGTGCGATACGAGCATGCTACACGAAGGGCACATCTCCTTTGTACCGCCGCCATGCGCTTGCGGTACATTTCGTACCGAAGCGCGTCGGCCCAAACTTCAGCACCGTAAAGTATGACGGACTCAGCGGCGCGTAGTAGCAGCCGCCTGATGCATGGCCGTGGTCCACCCAAGTTGGTCATAACCCTGCAAAGGGAAGCCACCACCACAGCCGCCTTGTCCGCCGACCTCCGAATATGTTCTCCAAAGGTGAGCTTCGCATCTAGCATCACCCCTAGATACTTCACGCATGCTTTGGTCTGAACCGACACTTCACCTATACATAGCTGCTGCACTCGGGGGATGCGCTTCTTCGTGAGGAGCACAATCTCGGTTTTGGCCTCAGCTAGCTCCAGCCCATGGTCGCTCATCCAATAGCGAATTCTACGCATGGTCTGGTCGAGTCGTGTCTGCGCCAGCGTCATATTGCGAGCAATAATAACAGCCGCCGCGTCATCCGCGTACCCGACCAGCAAGCAGCCTTCCGGTATTTCCAGTCGAAAGATCCCATTGTAGGAGGCGTTCCATAGGTCGGATCCTAAGACGGAGCCTTGGGCCGCACCAGACGTTAGCTCCTTCCGCTTGGAGCCCTCCGTCGTGTCGTACGTTATGAATCGGTCCTTCAGATAGTCCCTGATGATCCGAATTAGATACACAGGAACACCGAAGTCCCTCTCCAGTGCCCCCAGCACGTCTGTCCACCTTACCGAGTTAAAGGCGTTTTTGACATCAAGTGTCACCAGGAGGCAAACGGGTCGGGAGAAGTGATTTCCCCGCTCCGTAGACCTGGCCGCCTCTACTACCTCCTGGATGGCGTTGATGGTAGATCTCCCTCTCCGGAAGCCGTACTGCCTCTCAGAGAGGTCTCCAGCTGCCAGTATCGCCGCCTGGATGCGGGATCTTAGAAGCTTCTCCAGGAGCTTTCCGGCAGTGTCCAGCATGCATAGGGGCCTATACGCCGACGGAGCATTAATTGGTCCCTTGCCCTTGCCTATCGGCACAAGTCTCGCCTCCTTCCAGCGTGAATAAAATATTCCCGCCTAAAGGCACGAGTTGTACATGCTAAGCAAGAGCTCAGGATGGCTCTTTGCCACCGCTTTCAGTATTTCCGCTGGAAGCCCGTCAGGCCCCGTGCCTTGTTGTTCTTAAGGGAACGCGCTGCGCGTTGTAGTTCCGCCCTTGTGAAGGGCGGTGCCTCAAGGCCCTCAAGAGCCAGGGGCTCATCCCGTCGTTTGGGATGAGTGGGGAACAGAGCATGGACTATTCCGTCCATTACCTCCGCGCTCATGGGCTCGCTCTTACCGAACGCACCCAATTTGCGGGTGATAATTTTATACCCTAACCCCCAAGGATCGTTGTTCAGATCCTCCCCTAGCTTCTTCCAGCAATATCTCTTACTCGCTTTAATGGCTCGCTTCAGAGCTCTTTTCGCCATTAGATATTCGGCGATCCTGAGAGCGGCTTCGCGGTCGCGCCTCTGGGCCCGCTGGGCCACTCGGCGCAGCTGCAGGCATCCCCGCCTCAGCTCCGCGATCTCGTCCGTCCACCAATAAGCAGGGCGGCGCACACTTCTCGAAGATCTCCTCGGTATTGCTTCCTGGCAGGCTTGGCGGATTATACCCATTGTGGTATCAATCACCGCTTCAGCCCGTTCGGAAAGCGACCCATTTCTAAGCACTTCAACCAGGGATTGCTGACCACGTTCAAGCGCCTGGGAGAACTTCTCGTGATCCATCTTCGCCACGACCCATCTGGCTGGGCGACGTTCGGCCGCCACCCTGACCGGCACGACATCACGAACGTGGAACGTGATATACTGATGATCGCTGGCTGTATAGTCCTCGATCACCCGCCAATCCCGCACACGTGCGGCCAGACGTTCCGTCGCAAAGGATACATCGGGGATGGTCTCCCTATAGCCGGGACTCCTGAAGGTCGACGTGGAGCCAGTGTTTAAAACAACCAGCCCCAGCCTAGACGCCAAGTCCATTAGTCGCCTTCCCCTGGAGTCTGGCTTGGGTTCACCCCATTCGAGAGCTTTGCTGTTAAAATCCCCGGCTACTATCAGCTCTCCCTCCACGTCTCTGAACGCATCCTCGAGAGCATCCAATTTGGATTGGAAGCCCTCGATGACCTCGTTCGAGTGAGGTAGCAGCTTACATAAGTAACGCTACCACACCCGACCCAAACGTAGCCGCGGCCAGAGCCGTGACACGTAACCCGAAATCGACGTGGGTTGAAAACCCAGACAGCCGCGGTACCGAGGTGATCCCGATACCACACCCCTGCATCGCCATCTCGATATTGTTCGCTGACAAGAACAATGTCAGCGTCCTTCTCGAGGCAGATCTGCGTGAGTAGGTCGTGCGCCGTCCTACTCCTATTCAGGTTCGCCTGCAGGACCTTAGCCATTTTGGCGAGACCTCGCTAGGGCCTCTCTGAATGTCCCACAGGCCCCAGAGCCAGCGACATGGTTCAACGCCGCCGGGTTGGTCTCCGGGCAGATGAAGCACCTAGGCTCGAACTTGCAGTCGGCTGCCCTGTGCCCCGTCCGCCCGCACTGGAAGCAGGCACTGCCCCGATCGGGGCCCCCACAGCTCCGCCCACGGTGCCCATAGCCGAGACACTTAAAGCAGCGCTCAACCTGGGCCCTGAGCCTGAGGCGGCAGTAGACCCATCCAATCGGGACCCTACCCACCTCCAGCAGCCTGCTACCGGCCTCCTCATCAAGGGCCACGAGAGCCAGTCTTTTTCCGACCTTGTTCGCTCCCGTGAGCCGTACGTCTAGAGGGCCGGTGTAGTCCTGCAATGCTCCGAGGACGGCCTCCCTAATCTCATCGACCGTGGCGCAGCCGTCCACGTCCCTGACCTCCAAGGTCATCTTAGGTGTCAGAGAGTAGACCTCCGCGCCCCGCCCGACGGCCCGCCTCAGAGCATTGGCGAAACCCTCCTTACTCTCTGCCGAAGCCTTCTGTAATTCTATTAGAACTTCCCCGCTTTGTGTGCGGCGGATGTCCTTAATTCCTAGGCCATGCTGAGAGGGATTAACCTGGCGGCGGATCCCTCCGAGGATCTCCGCGTAAGTCCTCCCCTCAGCCGGCCTGAGGATAATCGCCTCCGGCCTGGCCTTTTTACGTTTTTTCGGAGGCGGATTCTCCGATTCCGTCTTCTTCGTCTCCTTCTTCTTTTTCTTTCCCTCCTTCTTCTCCTGTCGCGTGGGAACTGTTGTCCAGTCTACAGCTGACTGCGTATCCGCCCGCTGAGACTCTTCCTTATTTTTGGCATCTTCTTTGGGTTTCTTCGTTGGCCTCCCTTCAGCCGTATCAGTCGGCGGCGTGGAGGGTTGTCTTTTTTGAGGCTCACTGGTCTTCCGTGCATCCGGTGTTAGCATCCGCCGTACCGAAAGCTTTTTTCGCCCTATCAATTCTTCAAATTGCCCCTGTAAGACGGGTAATCCGTTTTTTATAGTGTTGTTCACGTTCTTTTGCTTCTTCATTGATTCTATCATTTCCTTGAGGAGTTTTTTGATAGAATCAATGATCTTTGACTCTGCGTCCTTTTCCGTTCTTGCAGCACCCTGTGATGTAGATGGGTGCGCTACTATCTCATCTGCCGCACCCTGTGATGTAGATGGCTGCGCTACCATCTCGTCTGCCGTAGCGCTGCCATAGCTACTAGCGCTCGCAATGCTTGATGCGCTTGTAGTTCTGATGCGCACTAACGGGACCTTTAAGGTTCTGCTCTCCAGGCTACCTACCTCTGCTGCTCGCTTCTTTGTTCTGATTACGATCCATCCTGTGAAAATAAATTTTCGTCCCCCCATGTGGCCGGCCTCCAGGACCCCTCAACGACGGGCTCGCCAGAGCATCTCCCCAACACATGCCTGTAGGAGACCCTCTGGCTTGGACCATCATAAGGGGATATAGCACACCCTCACGCGCTAGCCCACCTCCACTCCCTCGAGCTTCCCACCCGAACAAAAGGTGTTCTGCTCTCTGGGGAGCTTCCGGCAGACATCACGCGTCAGAGCGCACTCGCCATTGCCGATTGACCCGCGGTGGCTAGCCGCAGAGCCGCCCGTCTTGCCGCCAGCGGGAGCCGAAGATGGTTCGGGTCGCCCAAGCGCGCAATTGGAAGCTAGTCTCCCCACCCAGGATCTCCTTTTGGCAGCTCACAGGCCCGCACCGCACGGCTAACACGGTGGACCGTCTTTAGCTCGGGTTCGTTTCGTCCCACTATCTTTGTGCTCGGTGGGCTTCATGCTCTATAGCTCCACGTAAAGAATGATGACCACCTTCCAGGAGATACCCGTTTATAGGGCCCCTAGATGGCTCGCCTCCGTCTGCCTCTATCTATCCGGTCTGAGTCCGTTTATAGGAGCCACGGTTCCGGCTTCGGCTAGCGTGCAGTTCGCCCTTGGAATCCCAGAGGATCATCGGGCCGCTGCAGTCTGCTCCTCGCTCCGTGCACATGAGCCATTCAGCTTCCCTTGCACTGCAAACAGTGATCGGAGGTGACCACGAGCCCCCTTTACCCGATCGACAAGAAGTCGAGAAGGAGCGGACAAGCGATAAGAGTACCCTTTTGTTGGCGCCACCGCCCGACGAGAAGGGTTTAACCCGCCACCCAGAGCCTCCGTCAGCCGCCTCTGTTTTAGCGCTGCTGCTAAGAGCATTGACGCGACAGTAGACGTTGCCCAGCGGCCACGGCATGGACGTGGAGGTTGAAGATTTACCCGTGCCTTGGGCACAGGCTGAGACCGCTAGAATCCAGTACTAGTATTGTTGAAAAATTTAACAATAAAAAGTTATAAACAATTTTTTGCAAAAAAACGTGAATTTTTGAAAAAAGAAATTTGATTGGCTCAAATTTTCGAATGGAAAGAGGGTTCGCTCGTACGTCTAACACGTATATATTTGGTCAATAGCATGTATACTATATTGTAAAACAGTTGCAGTACCGAAATTAAAAATGGCGGCCATCCGAACAATCCCTTTTCCACCAAACATATCAAATAGATTCGTGATTTTTTTTCTCGATCAGGATCGACTTTACAAAAAACAGTTATAGAACAAAAAGTGCTTATAATTAATCAAAGAGTACGTGTGAATATTTTTAGAACTTTGGAGCGATTTTTGAATTTTTCAAAAAATGGCCATATCCAAAAAACCAAAAGTCACTCATAAAAATCTGAAAAAATTCACACGTCTTCTCTGATAAATTCTAACAACTTTTTGTTGTATAAATTTTTCTCGTTAAGTCGATCCTGATCGAGAAAAAAATCACGAACCTTTCTTGATATGTTTGGTGGAAAAGGGGTTGAATGGCCGCCATTTTTAATTTCGGTACTGCAACTGTTTTAAAATATAATATACATGCTATTGACCAAATATATACGTGTTAGACGTACGAGCGAACCCTCTTTCCATTCAAAAATTTGAGCCAATTAAATTTTTTTTTTTAAAAATTCACGTTTTTTTGCAAAAAATTATTTATAACTTTTTATTGCTAAATTTTTCAACAATACTAGTACTGGATTCTGAAAGTACATTAAATTTTACGTTAAAAATGGTATGTCAAGAATTTCTTGAACCATTTTAATATAGTGCTACACACCGCTGAAAATGTTGTCGAAAAATGGTCAGGTTGAGCGTTAAAGGGTTAAATTATAGCTCTTACTTAATGCAATTGGACACACATACACGTGGTTATCTCACGTATATATTAGGAATTGTAAGTGGAACGAATACAACAATTATAAGAAGAACACCCTCTTCGTATACTACCTTTTCAATAGAATTCGACAAACTAAATGAAGGAGATCTATTTGCTGATATTGAAACAGACAAAGCAACCATGGGTTTTAAGACAGTAGAATGAGGATACCTTGCCAGAATTTTAATTCCAGCTGGCACGATAAACATGGCAATTGAACAATTAGTCTGCGTAATTGTCTCTGATGAAGCAAGTGTTGCTGCTGTACAAGATTTCAAAGATAATGAAGCCTCTGCACCTGCACCTGTTGCTGCTCTACCTACACCTGCACCCGCAGCACCTACACCCTCCATCAACAGCTCCATCAGCTCCCGCTGCAGGTGCAGCCCCATCGTTAGTTTTATCAGGGGACAAAGTATGTGATGTTCGTCACCCGAGTGCTCCGGCGAGGCCTGGAAAATATGTACAGGAGCGAGGTATGTATATTCCGAAGAAAGCGTGTTTATTCCAAAATATTTAAATTATTGCGGTCGTTGTTTGTTTTCGTTTCTTTTTTTAGAGCTATCTTTTGATTAGTGATCAGTCATTTGCTGAGTTCCTTTGGTACCAGATCGCAAATTGAATTAAGGTATTTGACAATTTCATACTTATTCTATGCAGCATTGGAGACAATGGTGCAATTAAATTTTATTAATTTTATTAATTTTATTATTTTATTTTTTATTAGTTGGTGTCTAATGATAAAGAGGTTATGCTGAGCTGGATTAAGAGCATCGAGGACTTGGAGAAGTTGAAGGAATCTCTAAATTTCTTCTGACATTACCAAACCATTTTAATAGAAAAAAATGGAATAAAGATAAAAGTCCAATTCCATCAGTTGCCGACAAGAAAGATTTAAATAAAATGTAAGTAATTGATTCTTATTGACTTCATTTGTAATAATTTTTAATAATTATTTTTATTTCTATTTCAGAGATTAACCATTATTTCAAGTATTCTTATTCAAGTGTTTATCAGTGTTCATTTGATATTTTATTCCATTGTAAATGTATTTGATTTTCAAGAAATTTATAAATAAATGATTAATAATTAATTCAATTAAACATGTTTTAATATTTATTTGAATAATAAAATAATATATAAATAAAACATAAATATTTTATTTAACTCTGGTTGCTGGAAAGACCGTAAAGTGCTATATGAACCAACGCAGCATCATTTCCTTGGGAAAATTAAGCGACAGACAACATACTTGCAATAATATTTAATATTTAAATGATCAACCGGGTTGAAGGTTATTGAAGGAAGCACCCGTATCTTTTTTTATCAAATTTATATTTTAATTATTTTTTAATTGTTTCTTATCTCGTTCGAATAAGATTTTTACTTGCCTTTTTTTGCTCCTCAATTACAATTTTAATTTTTTTTAATGTATCCTTAAAATCATAGAAAAAATATACATTCAAGAATATGAAAGTGAACAAAGATACAAGGCTCTGACAAACTTGGTCGTGAACAAAACTGCCGGTGGAACATTTGCAATAAATTACAATAAGGCTTGTTTATCTTTTACTTTTATTATCTTTTTTTTTTTTGTTTATGATTTAGTAAGTGTCACTAGTTTTCGCTATGTAACTTTTCTTTGTTACATGGATCTGATCTTGGTGTTGAAATGTCAACACCAAAATCAGTTGTCGACTCCAAGAACACCAAGATCAGCCGATCAGTTAAATCGACCAACTATTTGACTTTTATCCTCTTTTGTATCTTTTAAATTACGCTCTTTGGGCATTTAACAAATGACAGACAGACAATACAATTGTGTATTGTTTCTGAGCTCAGTAGCTTACTTTTCTGAGTACAACTGTAGCAGTCACATCGCATAGCAGTCTCAGCGTTGTTAATTTGCACGTGTGCTCTGTATATTTTCAACTACCTCGAATTATATCAACCTTGATTGAGCTGGCCGCCGCATTGAAAGCTCCAGTAGCTGCAATACTTCCGCAGCGCGTCATCACAGCTCGTAGGATTTTTTGTATGTGGTTTACTTTAGTGTTCATTCATTGATAAACTCATTTTTGCTAATATTTATAAAATGGGTAGGTAAAAATCCTGATTAGAAAATTTTACTAACCTATTTTGTAATTTTAGATTAACCCATTAACGCCCAAATGAACACAAATTTTAAAATTTTATTCGACAGCCCATCATTTTCCGATACAAAAGAATTTAATAATTGATACTGTTAACGTCTGACATTAAAAAAATTGAATATCAATGGCATTCAGTAATTTTTTATATTAAAACAAAGAAACTTTAGTCTTTGTTTATTCCATTGATTTATTAAGATTTGAACTTAATTGCTTTATATTAAAAAGAAATTTATATTAAAAATATCCCAGTATAATTATTTCAAAATATAATTTTCCGATGAATTAACGTCGACTTCGTTATGCGCGGCTGCGCAGGCGCAGTACCGTCGTCTCGGCTTTGCGAGAGCGTCGCTCGAGATGCGCGAAAGCTTGAACGACGATGTATGCCTTTTTTGACATTGATTTGTATCGATTTTGCTTTATATTGATAACTTGGATTTGGATTGGAAGGCAATGATCCATTATAGTAAGATTAGTTATTTAAAATATATCGGAGGGAAATAAGTTTATAGTATAATATAAAATAATTATCAAAGCGACAATTCAAACTATTTTTCAATGAATATAAACAAACTATCTTTCACGGCATCGATATAAACTACACTAACTGAAGTTATTTTGTTTTCTAAGTCTTATAGAAAGTATACAGTTTGTCAAACACCTCGCCATATGAACTAAAGCAGAACATAGGCTCCTTCATTATTACCGTTTACCCTTGTAGAATTTAAACAAACTTCACATTAATACAGAGGAGCAAAGTTAACTGTTGCTGGTTAAATATATAAAATTTAGGATTTAACACTTGTTCCTTGTTCGTAAGAAAAATAATTTTTGTAGCTCCTTTAAATTGTTTTTTTCTTATTAATTATTATACTAATATTTGTCCGAACGAAAGCAGAATACTGTAAAATTTGCAGTTTGCTTTAAATATACCGTGGCTATGATCCATTACAGTAAGGTTACACTGTTAAAAGCATTAAATATAATGCACAATTCAAGCACATTTGCATTGAAATTTAATGTACTTGGTACATGAATGTAAAGTTAAGGTGCATGTGCCAAAAATTCAATGCATTTTCTTGAAAAAGTTACTTTATAACTTTGTTAATAGTACATTAAAAATTAGAAACACACATGACTACCACTTTAATGCATGTATTCCTCATATTTAATGTAACCGTACATTAAATTAACAGTACATTCACAAAAATTTCAATGAAAATTTGAATGCAGTCACATTAAATTTCAAGTATAAATGCAAAAAATTTAATGAAATTAATAAAATACATTTTCTGCATTTATACTTGAAATTTAATGTGACTACATTGAAATTGTTGAGAATGTACTCGAATGTAATGTACTTTCATATTAAAATTCATGTAAACATTTATAATTTGTAGTCAATGCCTGAATTTTAATGTATGCGTACATGAACAGTATTTCAAGAAATAAATATTTCAATCGTGTCACACACATTTTCCATGTATAATATACACGTATAAAAAAAACAAATGAAACTCAGTCAAGCGACAAAAATTTTTAAGTAGCTTATTTTTATGGATAAATTTTCAGAACAATTTAAGCTGCAAACATTCACATATAAGTTTATTATAGTAACGCAGCTGCAAGATTATTTTAAATTGTCTGAAATAATTTTAATACAATCTCTTAGAATGCAAGAGATCAATAAAATACGAGTGTAATTATAAATTATTAAATAAATTTATATTTAAAACTTATACAAAAAAAGTAAAAAATATCTAAAAGTATTTATGCTTATACGAGTGGTACTTCTACTCTTGTGGTAGTAAAATTGCGAAAGGCAATAGTAAAGTCGATACATTCAAAGTAGGTCGCTTGATTACCCACATTAAGTGTAGTAATTTTACAAAAGGGATTTCTTACAGTTTACTGCAAAAAATCATGTGATAAGTCAATTGATATGTCACGTGATAAATCACGCCAAAACGTCATCTGACTATGGTAGAAAAGAAACTAACAAGGAGAGTCTCACTTGTTCGGGTCACAGATTGACTTGAACTTGTGAGAATCTCATCGATGACTTATATTAAGATAACCTACAGCCATTTAGACTAATACTCAATAGTTACAGCGTACATTGAGATTGTACTTTGAACGATGCACTAGTTCTAGTAGCTACAGTAACTACGATAATAAAAATTCTTTCCACCTAAAGTCATACAATAACAAATATTATAGTGTTCTGTATAGAAAAATACATTTTTTAAACGACTTATTATAATAAAAAACTACAAAAGGCTTATAAATTTCTAAAATCTTTTGTTTTCAGCTGTTCTTATGTTCTTATGTTTTTTAGCTGTTGTGTCCAAAGAATTTACAGTGACTTACAATCTTCAGTTACAGCGACCTGCATCATTAAAGCTGGTATACATAAATATCAGATCAAACTAGCCAGCATTATTAAATCAGATACGTAAAAATTATTTAATTTATAGGTTAAAATAAAATATTTTTTCAAATAAAAAAATGTATTCTTTGTTTATATTTTTAGATGGCAAGAATAACGCAATCCAGCAACTACAAATCATTTATATAACTAGTGAGATTGTATATGCACATTAGAACTTGGTAAGTAGTACTAATAAAAAAAAAGAAAATTGCTTACATTTAGAAATTTATGAGCCTTTTGTAGTTTTTTATTATAATAAGTCGTTTAAAAAATGTATTTTTCTATACAGAACACTATAATATTTGTTATTGTATAACTTTAGGTGGAAAGAATTTTTATTATCGTAGTTACTGTAGCTACTAGAACTAGTGCATCGTTCAAAGTACAATCTCAATGTACGCTGTAACTATTGAGTATTAGTCTAAATGGCTGTAGGTTATCTTAATATAAGTCATCGATGAGATTCTCACAAGTTCAAGTCAATCTGTGATCCGAACAAGTGAGACTCTCCTTGTTAGTACTACAAGCTGAAGGACCACATGATCTAGTTACAGTCAATTTTTACGGACCCCTCCCTCGCTCTCGAGGGGGAGTGCAATACCTGCTGGTGGTACTTGATGCGTTCTCAAAACTAGTGAGACTATATCCTTTAAAAAACGCGACCACCTATTCGTCGCTAAAAAGCATTTTTGAAAGTTATATACCGGAATGCGGGAAGTTTAAAAGAATCCTCAGCGATAACGGAACACAATTTATCGCAAATAAATGGCGTGAAAAATTCGAAAGCGAAGAAATACAAGTGATTTTTAGTTCATGTTGCCGCGAGAAACACACTAGTTGGGCAATGCATGTGAAAGAAATTCAAACTCTATTAAATATAACTACCCACTACAGTACCTCATTTACACCTCACGAGTTAAACTTTGAAGATCCCCCGACCGACATATTAAATAAGCTGATAAAATTCCCCCAAAAGAAAGACCGTCGACCACAAAAATATGATCGTACTCGCGAGAGAAAATATCTTAAAAAATTTCAATCGTCGAAGAAAGTATCAAACGGTATCCACAGTGAAGCTGAACCTAGGTGACTTAGTCATGTTACGAGCGAGGCATTTATCTAACGCAGTTGATAAAGTAACCCAAAAATTCTTTGACTTATATGAAGGGCCATACAAGATTTTTCAGAAAATCGGAGAGAACGCGTTCGTGTTACCACTGTGCAAAGGAATCATGAGACTACATAAATAATTTAAGTTTTAAATTTTAAAATTGTTTAGCTTTAAGCGCTCGAACCGTCTAATTTTAGGATCGTAAAGGATGATACAAGTTAGTTTAAGCGTAAAAAAAATAAATAAATAAATAAAAAAAAAGAATAAATAAATATATATATGTCCTGCGACTACAAATATTTATATTATATATAAGCGTTTAAAAGATGTATATTTAGCCATATTTTAAACTAAGGCGGACTATTATTTCTAAGAATATTTATTTGAAACTATTGAAATAAAAAATCAAATAATGACATACTTGTAAATATTTACTAGTCTGGTATCGACCCAGGAATACTGGTAGACGCTGATGAATGTATGTGTGTGTATGTAAGAATGAGAACCGTTCGAACCAAAACAATGTACGCGTACAAATTTTATATTATTCGGCCGCAATTACTAAAATCGACGTCGTCGCATATTATTGCGTTTTTATTTATTCGGCGAAGTCCGAACGTTAGCGAAAAATCTTAAGGATTCGCGACTCCATGTTATTTATATACAGGGTGATTAATTTTAATTGCCCCAGGCAAATATCTCGAAAAGTACGGAAGATGGAAAAAAACATTAAATGTAAAAGTTGTAGGGTTCAGAGGGGGAAATCCAATGGTGACCTTGACCATGATCTTGGGGTCAAGTTTCAAGGTCATTTCAAAGTCAAAGTAGTTTTTTTAAATAGGAACACCAACTTTTGACCTCAGAAATTAGAAGAGCGGAAAATTTTACATTCAAACATGATGTTATGTCATGGGGTCCAGTTGACCTCTGCAGTCGCATCAAGGTCAAATCAAGCTGTCTACACAATTCGTAGGCCAATATCTTGAAAAAAGCAAGGTTGAGAAAAACTTTAAATACCAATTTTCACCTCTGAACCCTACAACTTTTACATTTAACGTTTTTTTCCATCTCCCGTACTTTTCGAGATATTTGCCTGGGGCAATTAAAATGAATCACCCTGTATATCCTCAAAAATATTCTTTAGATCAGCACTACAACACTGCTAAACATTTAGCAAATATAAATAAAGTGTTGGATTTGAAATTAAAGAATATAGACAATATAGAAAAAGAATATAGACAAAAATATAGAAAAAAAGCGGAAATGCCTATTCTAATCAAGAAGCTAATAATGCACAAAGTTCATTTGAAAACGATCATTGTTCATTATTATATGAAGAAGAAAATGAATGCAAACCGGTAAATATATTTAGAAAGGAATGGATGCAGATTCCGGAGTATAGTTACTGGATTGAAATGGCTCCCGACAATCCAATGAAAGCTTATTGTCTTATATGTAATGTTACCATGATAGCCAAAATATCGGTTTTCAAAAAACATTTACTTCTCCACAACAAATGTGATAAATTTGATCCTACTGTTGCTTCGCTCCAAGTGCAAATAGCAGCTTTAGCAGTTGAAAATAATTTATCATTTAAATTTGTTGAAAAATTGGTGTTATTTTTAAAAAACAAGATAAAAGATTCTGAAATAGTAAAGTGTTAGATTATTAACACTTATTTTGGTTTAATAATACTGGATGCAAAAATCACTCAGAAAAAGAACAGTACACGCATTCATAGAAAAGATAAAACTTAGTTTTTCTGTTATTGTTTTGAGTCGCCAATACGAGAGCGCTTGGGACCCTATCATAAATAAAGGTTCGAGGAAATGCAGTTTATGGTGACAAATATGAAAAAGCGTAGCGTATGGCTCAGTCTCTATACAACAGTCCTTGTGGACAGACGTTTCTTTCCTCGTGTTTAATAAAGTCAAGTAGTATATAAAGAATTTTTATTATTTAATTATTATTAACCTGCCTTCCATTCCAATATAAAGGATCTTAACATGGACAGAAAAAAAGTTTCTCCTATATTTTTTAAAGTAATATCACCAGCATACAAAGATGAATTGGCCGAAATTTTACCGAAAAATAAATTTTCTCTTCTCATTGATGAGTCAACTGACGTATCAACTGAAAAGAGTTTGTGTATAGTCTGCCGATTTTTCGATGAATGATTCGACAAAGTTAAGGATTATCTATGGGACATCAAACCTGCATATAGTACTGACGAAAATGTTAGTGCAGATGCCGAGACTTTGTTTGATATAATTATCGAATCTTTTCAAGAAAAAGGGGTCTCCTTAAAGAATTGTATATCTTTCTCATCAGATACATGTAATGTAATAATGGGATGCAACAATTCAGTGCAACAAAAATTGAAGGAGTAATATCCTTGTATGATGATAGTGAAATGTCCGTGTCACATAGAACATTTATGTTCACAAAGTGCAATGAACATTATTCCATGTCTTGAATTGGCTTCATGTATTTATAACTATTTTAATAATAGCGCGAAACGAATGAAAATGTTCGAAACACTTCAAATACGTCTTGGTTTAAGGTAACTATAGTTTTTTAATATTTCTCAAATATTATAAATAATTGATAGATATATTCACAAATATATACGGAATATAATGAAATAAAATTGGAGGTCAGTTATCGTGGAAAAATAATAAATAATAATATTGAAAGTTGAGGTACTCAACAGTATCTCTTATGAGAATATTACTCATACAGACAGGAAATGAAAGAAATTTTTATTCTTAACGATCCCTGACAAAATAGCAAAACTGTGTTTTAATAAATAAATTTCCTAGCTTTCGAAAAATATTAAAATTATTGTGCATTACCGTGTAAAATAAAAAGATATTAATTATTAAAGTCAGCAAAATCTTGTTTCGATGGTTAGTTTTTGAAGTCAGTAGAAATTTGGCAACGTCGCAACTTGGTCATGCAATTGGCGCGAATATCGCACTGTTTGAATTACGCCGGCAACAACCATGAATACACGTTGTGGTTATTAAAATTATATAAAAATCTTTTTTTTTATAATCGAATAAAAATAATAAAATTAGACTTAATTATTAACTAGTTAACAATATGAAAAGTAAATAATAAATAGCAAAACATAACATAACGACCTCTGTCGGGTATGCTAAGAATGAGGTGAGAAAAAAGGAGAGAGACATTACACTGTTGCCACGTATTAATAACAGCATCGAATCGCAGTCAAATTGACAACTTAAAATTTTTTTAATAACGCTTTATACGAACAAATTAGTACTAAATAATATGTCAGATTATGCTAAAAATTTAAAAAATATTTTTTTAATACGTTTTGTATGCCAATAAAGAATTTTAAAGAAAAGTTATTTTTGTACCTATACTGACTAGAGAGTACCGATAGAGCTACCTTAAAGCCTTTAAGAATTTTAAAACCAATTTTTACTCGTTTGTTGTCAGATTACGCAACCATATTGAGGCTACTGCAGCGTTGGAATGTCTTCAATCTTTTCTTGACGATTGAAACAAAAGAAAAGGACAACAAACAAAGTAGCCAAATTGCTTTGGATAGTATAATAAAATATTTTGAAGATCTGTTGACTATTGCTTACCACTCCTGTGCTGAAGCATTTCTCTCTAGATTTGTGCAAACAAATGAGTTATTGCAGAGTGAAAAGCGAATTATTCGAAAAACTCTGGAATTAATTAAACAATTATACGTCCCTATATTGAAAATGTACATAAATGAAAAGTACATTATGATGACGATAATTTATAAAATATACCTAGAATTTGCAGATGAATTCAAATCTTTATCAGAAATTGATATTGGGCGAAAAACAAAAAAGTACTTAAAGGATAATACAATCAAAATAGATGATGTTAAGAAAAATGGGTTTCTAAAAACATATCGTTCCATTTTGATTGAAGCTTGCAAAAAATTAAAAGAAAAATGCAACTTTTCTGATGAAACGCGATCTTATATGCGTTTATTTAATCCAAAAAATGCTTTGAGTACATAAATTCACGAAGAATTTCCGACATTAGATACAGTATTTAAAGCATTTCCGTCAATTATTGACATTCATGAGGTCAAGAGAATGGAGTTGATTAATTTAGAACGGTCTTTATTAATCAGCTATCCTTTCGATGACACGATTTCAAACGAATCTTCTTCAGATTCGTTCTGGGCAATACTAAAGAGAGTTAGTGATGGTAAGGAAAAATTTTTTGAGCAAATTTCAATATTTGTATTACATAATCTGTGTCTGCCAAACTCAAATGTAGCTCCAGAACGTGTTTTTAGCAAATATGGTTTGCAAAAATCATACCGACGCAACTCTTTAAAATTAAAGACTACTCGAGCTTCTTTGCTTGGTGCTGAATATGTAAAAACTAAGGGAACTTCAAATTTTCAGATATCTGAAAATATGCTAAACAAATGAGTTATCTTGATCTTCGGAAAAAAGGAAGAGTATCGTTCCAAATAACAATAAAGAAATTTCGTTTGGACGAATACAAATAGACGAAGAACAAAAGAACAAATGCCACAATGACGATTTCTCCTACAGGAAGAAATACATGGAATTAAAAGATGTTGATGACAGTTTCAATTATTTGTATTTAAAATCGCTCAGCAAGATGGATGTAAATCATATTCATTTATTTCCTTCGAATGATGCATCTGCATGTGAAAACGGTGAAAATGACAAGATCATCAATGCCATGCCTGCAGATAATACATTTATCGTTAACGAAGAAGTTAACAAAAATACAAACATCGATGTTTGTGAAAGAAATTTCGTTATACTAACAGCATTATTTTATAATAATTGTTTGGTTGCAGACGTTAATTACTACGGTCAAGAAATTACTACTTTAATTTTAGTAGGCCGATATAAAGGAAAAGAAAATTATCCTTTAAGAGATCAACGTTCTCTTGATGAAAATAACGAACCGATTATAGTTTTTAATAAAAACTATGTAACAACCTTGTACAATGATTCGTACAAGACGCTGTTTTAAACAGGGACACAAGGCTATATCAAATCAAGGTAAATCAACGTTTTTTCAAGGTTTTGAAACGTTGATTAGAAACCTTCTTTTCAACATTTCTATTTTCAACCGGGAGTCAGTTAATAGTGATTAACGGGAGTAAATAACATTCATTCAATTATTTTCATAGCTGGTTCCTAAAGTACGAGCAATCAATCAAAGTTGTCTTAATGTAATTAACACCTTGACAGATGAAAAAGACGACTAACTGCTGTAGGCCCTGCGGTCGAAAAACCGGAGAAAATTTAATTTTGATATAAATCTCTTGTTTTAAAAAATGTATATAGATAAATGTTACGGATTATTTATACGCGCGTTCGTATATAATCCTTATATTCGCGGGGGTTCGTTGGTGTCGCTCCGAACGTATCGAAGTACGCGAGATGATTGAGGATGGGACTAAGGCCTTTAAATAAATACTTAGGAGTATGTGGATACGTTGCTCGTTTATTGACTTGTAGTCGCCTCGAGAGAGAGAGATAGCTTTGGTGGTCGTCGGGCAGCGTGACGTCGTGGAATCGTTGCGAGTGTCAGCGCGACGTACGGACCGTCGCGATTATTGAAATGTCAGAGCGCCGAGTATTGGTTCGTGCCTCCTTATATACCCCCTTTATTATCTGAAGTAGGGGAAGCGAGCTACTTTCACGCCCAGAGGTTTCGCCAGGTTCTTTTTTTTGCAACCAGTACTTTTAAATAGTACATTCCGTTTTTTTACTTAAAATGATATCATAGCGATATTTAATTTTTCAAAAATTTAATTAATAAAACCTATAGTTAAAAAGGTTTAAGAAACCTTATTGAAACGATCTTATAAAACTCCATAAAATGGTGCAGAAACCACATAAAATCTGATAAATTATTTATCGGATTTTACAAAATTTACAAATTTTTTATAGTATTCTATAAGATTTTTTCCACCGGGCAATACTTATTTCATTAAATTGTTTAATGGAAAACTCAAATCTTTAAGAATTAAACTTTGGCGTCAAAAGAAAATGCGTTCCTAAATTTTTCGACCAGTTGCATTACTTAAATGCTTCAAAACAAAAACGATTACTTTTTTCAGATACAAAATACAATCTCGATAATCTTTACTACTGTACCAACTGTAAGATCTGCGCGCGAAAAAGCGGAACAAAAAATATATTACATAATGCAATTTTATAGTTTATGGGGTGGTTCAACGGTAGAAATTTACCAGCACGCATTTTCCCTTCTCTTGTTTTGTCCTCTACCACCTCCAAAAATAATTAGTCAAATATCTTCAAAACTTAACGATTTCTGACCATTTTTAGGTTAGAGTACCCCACAAAAATGACCCAATTTCAATCCAATCGTTTGGAAACTTAAATTATTATTTGACTCAAAGAAATATTTATTAAAAGTACTATTAAAGCTAATCATTTCCTCAAAATTAACAAATTTTTTTTCACTAGTAATGTAATGTTTCAGTATGACCTAGGTCTTATCCTGAGGTCGGAGTAGGCTCATTTTGTTCGTAACAAACCCCTCTTTAAATAGACAAAAAATACGGAAATAAATTAAGGGGTTTCTGAGATACGGCACGTTGAAGTTGCCGTCGAGCGCAATTTTGTCGACTCGCGCGGCGCTCGACGGCAACTTCAAAGTGCCGTATCTCAGAAATCCCTCAATATCCTTTTTATTTTCTTATTTTGTTTCAAAGACGTGTTCATTAAAAACAAAATGGTTTTAGACCGATAAAAAAATGAATAGGCTGCAAAAAATTAGTTACAAAAAAAAAAATAATTCAATAAACCATGCTTTTTATTTTGATTTTTTAGAGGTTAAAATATTTTTTTGGCTTATAATCACAACCATTCGATAGAGCAATCCTGAAAATATAGGAAACGTTTGGTTTTAAGGATTTTTGTGTTAAAATTCATTGCAACGAATCATTTCAAACATAAACTTAAAAATAGAATAATAAAAAACACTTAAGCTATTTACCACCTACCTTACAGTTCCTTCGGCGGGAACGCACTCCACGCTCTGTGGAGGTTTTTCCGGAGGTGGCTCGAAGCTCGCGGCTGTTCCGGCAGGCCGATCAGACGGTGCTCTGGAGGCTGGATCCACGGGGCGTGTCACGTCGAGGAGATTGGCGGAGGCTTTGACATTCTACACTCTACATTCTACACTCTACATTCTACACTCTACATTCTACACTCTACATTCTACACTCTATCTACACTCTACATTCTACACTCTACATTCTACACTCTACATTCTACACTCTACATTCTACACTCTACATTCTACGCTCTACACTATCTACACTAAATATCTACACTTTACACTTATACTTTATTTTGTCCCTTATACTTTATGCTTTAGAAACACATTTTTCAGTTTCGGAATCGTCGGCGCCGCGTAGCGGTAGGTTCGGTTACACGCGGTAGCGACTAATGCGCATGCGCGGTGGACGACTATAGGACTGGCGGGAAGTTTTGAATGATCCAGTATTTAAAAAGAGACAAATAAACAGATATATTAACAATTAAATAAACATTTAAAAATTTTTTTGGACGAAAATTACAATTTTTAAAATTTTTAATTATAACATTGCAATTTTCATCGTTTAATCAACTCATCTTCATTATTTTCATTACATAATGGCATCTGCTTCATTAAATACTTAATTGATGGAATTTGTTAAAAAAATTTATTGAATTGTAAATTTAAGCAAGAAATATAATATTTAATCAAATATTAAGAGGCGCGGTATCGCCTTGAGGCAAGCCTGAGTTTTCGAACAACGAGCGCTCGAGGTTGCACCGCTACGTCCATATACGTTGATATTGGCCTTTTTCCCTGTACATCACTTTTGTTGAGAGAAGCCCGATGCTTCTCTTATGGTGCATAACGCATTTGCCCCTCCCCTCGGATAAAAAAAAAAAAATAATAATAATAATAATTTGCCAATAACGTACTCGTTACTCTCTTAAGGATCTGAAAACTTACAGATCCCGAGAGAGAAAGGCAGCGTCCTCGCTTTAGTCCGTTTCTGTAAAAAAAAAGGGCTAAAGCGGCCGCAATATCCCGCTTCTCTCCCGGGGATCTGAAAACGCGCAGATCCCCGAGAATGAAGTGAGAAGCGTGCACGCTTTAGCCCGTTACTGTAAAAAAACGGGCTAAAGCGGCCGCAATATCACCCTTCTCTCCCGGAGATCTGTAAGTGTTCAGATCCCCGAGAGAGAAGCAAAAGAATGCGGCCGCTTTAGCCCGTTTTTTTACAGAAATGGGCTAAAGCGAGCAGGCGTCTCGCTTCTTTCTCGGGGATCTGAACACTTACAGATCCCAGGGAGAGAAACGGGATATTGCGGCCGCTTTAGCCCGTTACGTCGAAAAAATGGGCTAAAGCGGCCGCACTCTCTCGCTTGCTTCTCCCTCGGGAATCTGTAGGTTTTCAGGTCCCCGAGGGAGAGGCATGCAACCTACACCCCCGAGTCTTCGTTGCTCTAAACGCACGCACGCACACTCGCGGCACTGCCGCGAGTGTGCGTGCGTATCCGTGCGCCGACGATCCCGCGAAATGGCGAGGCATGGTGAGGCAACGCCACGCCCAAACCGCTCTCCCCGCTTGAAAAAGCCCCGCCCACCAGCGCCCATCCGCGCGCTGATTGGCTAATTATCGGAGTTTTTGATTAACCATAACTCGATAATTAGCCATAATTACGAAAAATCGCAAAGGGTCAAAAGTAATCCTAATGCGATTCTCTACATGGATATACTGGTCGTGACAGTTAATTTTTGAACACCGTGTATACAGGGTGTCAATTAAGTCCCGGGACGGCTGAATATTTTCAGAGGTAAAGTAATTCTGATAAAGGTCAAGGTCATTTCTTAAGTAACTTTCAACGAGGAATCTAATGGTGACGTTCACTTTAACCTTGGACTTGACCTTGAAGGTTATTTCAAGGTCAACTGTTTTTTTTAAGTAGGAACCCCCATTTTTAAGACTGGTAATCGATAGAGCGGGAAATTTTACATTCAGATACGTAATTAAGTCACAGCTAGTGTTTGAACTTGAGGGTTACTCCAAGGTTATTTACACTCCAGCAAGGTTCTTAGATACCTCTGAATATTTTTGCAAGCGGTAAAGCTATTCCTCGTGTAACTTTAAACGAGGTACTCAATGGTGATCTTATACTTGACCTTGGACGTGACCTTCAAGTTTATTTCAAGGACACCTATTGTTTTTAATGGAAATCTTCATTTTTTACACTGGCAATCGATAGAGTGGGAAATTTCATTTTGAAAATAGTATTTGACGTGATCTTTAGAAGGTCAAATCAAGGTCAATTTTGGATAAACTGTCAAAACATTGTCGTATTCAAACTTTAGAGGATTTATGAAAGACTAAATGTTTGAAAAAGTTGTGAAACCAACAACATTGACCACCTTGGCTTTGAGATCAGCTTTGCACATTATTTGGAGGTTCAAGCACATTTTAAATTAATAACCTTACTTTCGCCCTTATTCTTACTTTTAGCGTTACCCAGAAACAATGACGTGGACGTAGTAACTTCTGTTTCCTTTGGGGTGCTTGATTAACGTGAGTCCCCTTGCCTCTCGCGATTGGTTAGCGTGAGTTGAGGGTTCATGGGTTCGGTGTTTCAGGCTTTGACATTTATGTGTCCAACTTCAATCCGGTAGATTTAAAACCCATTAATTAACAAATCCATAAAATGCAAACTCATGAACCCTGAACTCATAATCTTTGAACCCTAAATCAATAAATTTAACACCCATATGGATAATAAACCCAAATACCTACAAATATAAATTCTAAAATTATCCCACAAACCGACAAACCTCCTATTCTTTTTAAACAAGTTCTTTGTATTTTTAGCTCATTTTATAAATTGCGAATAAATTTCTGTGATTTTTTTCTAAGAAGTTTTTTTATTTAATTCTGATTTTTTTTTAAATTTCTTTCTAAACTTTTAAATATTTCTTTTGTATCTGATAGTCCTTATTTTATTATTTGTTAAAAAATTCCTGTCACTGTTCATTTTCATGAGTTCAAAATAAATTTAAGAACAAGTTAAACAAAAATTTTTTTATGTAATAAACATTTTCCTTCATTGTAAACATTTCTTTTTGAACAATTCGTTTTTTCTTTGCAATTAATAAGTTTTTAGCTTAGTTTTTGCGGACGAGTCGCTACCACTATTCTTCTTTTTCCTCTGAATAAACAAATTAAAACTAAATTGAAATACATAAATATTCTGACTCGTGTATTATTCATATCTAAATAAAAGTCAATGGCGTATGCTAAACTTTTGACGCGAGAAAGGATAAGTTTATTGATGATGCGTGGTTGGGGAGATCGAGTCCGATCTTACCTCGAAGTTCGTACGTTGTTTAATAACCATTTTCGTAATGAAGACGGACAAACACCTATCTCAAAATCTACAGTCGAAAGGGTTGTACGGCGATTCGCAGAATTTGGGACTGTCAATGATCTTCAGAGAACTGGTCGCCCACAATCTGTAGCAACTGAGGATAAGCAGATTGAAATTGCTGAAGCATTTATTGAAAATCCACATCTTAGTTTACGTAGAGCTGGGCATGAGCATGACGTTTCTCATGAAACTGTACGAAAAATTCTGAAAAGCATCAGTTTTCATCCTTATAAAGTCCATTTGGTACAGGAGCTTAATGACGATGATCCTGATCGCCGGATCGAGTTTTGCGAAGCGATGATGAACAGAATAGACGCAGATCCTCAATTTTTATACAATATAGTTTTTTCGGATGAGGCTTCTTTCACTTTAAAGGGTGAAGTTAACAGACACAATTGTAGATATTGGTCAGACACAAATCCTGCATGGATGTTGGACAATCACACACAATATCCACACAAGTTGAATGTTTGGGCTGGCATCTTAAACAATACTCTTGTAGGCCCCCAACAAACAAAATGACGGCATGTGACGGCACGATGCGGACACGCGTGTCGACTCCTATGTTTTAAGCATAGGACTCGGTCGGTAAACGGCACGTTGTGTTTGTTGGGCACTTTTTTATCGAGGGTAATCTTACTGCCGCTTCATACGAACAGCTACTTAGGAATCAAATTATACCACGAATTAGAGAGATAGCAGTTGATGATTACGATGAAACGTGGTTTCAGCAGGATGGAGCAGCCCCTCATTTTGGTAGAGATGTTCGAGCATATTTGGATGCTCAGTTTCCTCATAGATGGATTGGAAGAAGGGGTGAAATCGAGTGGCCTGCTAGATCTCCGGATCTGACACCACTCGATTACTTTCTCTGGGGTTACCTTAAGAGTAAAGTTTATGCCACTAAACCGGACAATTTAGATGAACTGCGCAATCGAATTATGCAAGAGGCTGCTAGAATCGATAGAGGGATGATTCGTGATGCTGTAACTCATTTTTACAATCGCCTAGCTTTTTGTCCAGAAGTTGAAGGTTTTCAGTTTGAGCACCGCCGTTAAACTTTGAATCATTAAGTAAAACGCAAAAGACTTTAGCACACCAATCGTGAGAGGCAAGGGGATTCACGTTAATCAAGCACCCCAATCGTGAGAGGCAAGGGGACTGACGTTAATCAAGCACCCCAAAGGAAACAGAACTTACTATGTCCACGTCGTTGTTTCTGGGTAACGCTGAAAGTAAGAATAAGGGCGATAGTAAGGTTATTAATTTAAAAAGTGCTTGAACATCCAAATAATGTGCAAAGCTGATCTCAAAGTCAAGGTGGTCAATGTTGTTGGTTTCACAACTTTTTCAAACATTTAGTCTTTCATAAATCCTCTAAAGTTTGAATACGACAATGTTTTGACAGTTTATCCAAAATTGACCTTGATTTGACCTTCTAAAGATCACGTCAAATACTATTTTCGAAATGAAATTTCCCACTCTATCGATTGCCAGTGTAAAAAATGAAGATTTCCATTAAAAACAATAGGTGTCCTTGAAATAACCTTGAAGGTCACGTCCAAGGTCAAGTATAAGGTCACCATTGAGTTCCTCGTTGAAAGTTACACGAGGAATAGCTTTACCGCTTGCAAAAATATTCAGAGGTATCTAAGAACCTTGCTGGAGTGTAAATAACCTTGGAGTAACCCTCAAGTTCAAACACTAGCTCTGACTTAATTACGTATCTGAATGTAAAATTTTCCGCTCTATCGATTACCAGTCTTAAAAATGGGGGTTCCTATTTAAAAAAAAAACAGTTGACCTTGAAATAACCTTCAAGGTCAAGTCCAAGGTCAAAGTGAATGTCACCATTAGATTCCTCGTTGAAATGTTACTTAAGAAATGACCTTGACCTTTATCAGAATTACTTTACCTCTAAAAATATTCAGCCGTCCCGGGACTTAATTGACACCCTGTATACGGCTTCAAAGCGCTATTGCGCATCTTGTTTTGTACGACAGCGAAGCGCTATTGCGCATCTTGTTTTGAGTTAATCTAACTTTTAAAACCACTGCTTTGGCAACTAGTTTCAGCTCAATTGAAAATGAAGGAGACTGATAGCAGTACTGCTAGTTTATTCAAGGAATCTCTATCAAGTATGCTTTGTGAAAGATACGCAGAGCCTAATGTTAGTATTTGGCTACAAATTGAGATGAATATAGATCCAAGGTATGATAATCACAAACCTTTTCTTGTATTGTATTTATTTTTACTGTTTTGTGTCTGTTAACTTTTAGGTTTAAAGAAGTACCATATGCGACCGACGAAGATAAAAAATTAATATCGAAACCTATTAAAGACATGCTGATTAAACTTACAGAAGAGGAAGAAGATCTCGTGGATATTAAAGAGGAGGACGATCCACCTGTCAAGAGAGGTAGATTGTCAAGTAATATATATTACAAATACAAATTTACCATATGATGAAAAAAAAATTAAATGGTTTCTCCTTAGGTATGGAACTACTTTTGGGTGGTCTGCAAGGGAAGAAACGAGGTATGTCAGCGGGGGAAAAGGCAGATCTGGAACTCGCACAGTACAAATCTGAGGCGACAGCACTTCTCGATAATTGTCTGCTGCAGTGGTGGTCGAAGGCAGCAGCAAAGTGCCCGAACCTCGGAAACATGGCCAGTCGCTACAATTGTGTAACGGTTTGTTGTCTACCACCTTCGCGCATTCTAGCCAAGGTGCAAATTGTTTATAACGCAAAAAGGGTCGCACTTCCACCTCATCTAGTCGACAAAATACTCTTCCTGCATGCAAATCACAATTTAGCATGAGCCAAGAAAAATTGTTAATTGAATGCAATAGACTTGCTGTATTTTATAATTGTGATGTTACATCACAAAAAGGGTAATTAACAAAATTGTGGAGGATCGGTTAACGTTACCACAAATATTAAGTAACAATGTTCTGTAGTTATTTATAAAGTATATTTATTAATAAAGACGCGAGCGCGACGAGCGTGCGACGGGCAGGAAGTCGTACTGTCGTGGCAAAGGCTAGACAAAGTCTGTCTCGAGACTGGCTGATGAGGTTTGGTCTTCGCCCTTCTTATACTGTTTTTGCGAGACAGTAGTAAGAAGGGAAAAGATAAAATTATCTGGAGTGGAAAGGGAAGAGGCAAGAGTGCGTACGTGAGGAAAGGCGGGAAAGGCTTAATTGTTTTATAGACTATGCGTGTTTAGGAAGGTGATTGTGAGGATTAAGGGAAGACGGGATTTTGGAAAAGGAAGCATTTGGTTTTTATTGGTGTTGGTTGTAAAAAAGCATGTTTTGAAGGATCGAGGAAGGAAAACGGTTGCTTGTCGCCGCGCGTCGCAAATTCAGGTAGTTGGCGACCGGCTGGCCGCCACACTACACCCCCCACCAGTATTTTTGTGCACAAAAAAAAAAATGTTTTCGTAAAACAAAAAGAAATATGAAATAATATGTTGTAAGTACATTAAATTACATGCTATAGCTGTACGTAAGAGATATAAGAAATATTTACATGAGGAGTATAGTTTTACATAACAATACATGATTGTGGAATAATGAAGAAGGGGAGGGGGAAGGGGGGAAAAAACAACAATATTGATAATACGCTAATACAAAAAAAATGTTAATCGAATATATGTTCGCTGCTGATTGGTAGGACGTAAAAATCTGGGAACTTTACTCTTCTACCGGAACGTCTGGTATCTAGTGTTGATGGTTGTGGATGTTCTGCTGTATTCTCCGTGGTACTATTATTTCTTTCGACAGTGGGTGTGACTTGTTGGCTGTGGGTGTTATCTTGTAGATTGTATGCAGGTTTTAACCAGTCTATTGTAATGTTGTTGTTTTTTCCTTTTATTGAAATGATGAAATTCCGATCAAATCTTTTTATTACTTGATACGGACCTTCGTACGGCTGTTGGAGTGGAGCTGTAACGGCGTCGTTGCGAACGAAAACTTGGTCACAAGTTGCTAAGTCTTTGAAGATAAATATCGACCTTTTTTGGTGTCTAATGCCGTTAGTTGGACGCAGCTGACTGAATTGATCTTTGAGAGTTCTCACGAACTCGTTGGGGGCTGAGTGAGCTTGGTTTTGTGGTGAAAGAAATACGCCGGGAAGCCTTACATTTTCTCCGTAGACGAGTTCGGCGGAAGTTGCTCGTAAATCTTCGCGCCACGCAGATCTTATGCCAAGTAGCACGGCTGGGAGTGCTTCTGTCCATTGTTATTACTCAAGAGAATTGGGTAATAAGGATATTTTTGATCGTGAAGTTGTGGGACAGCCTTAAAAGAACAATCTATTTGGTATATCGAATGATTGAGTCTTGTTTTCAATTGTCCATTAAATTGTCCATCCGTCCGGCGACCATTCGACCGAACCCTCTCTGGCGCATTAGCGAGCCTCATTTAATTTCGCATGGGTATTCGCACGCATTTCCCATACACTTGTATAAGCGCCATAGTCGTTTTTTCTTCAATGTATGGCACTTTTTTTACGCAGTTAAAAATCGGTCACAACGTCAACATAATTTTGGTGTGTGAATCATTAAATTACACAAAGATTATGTTTTATTTTGACTACTGCAGTAAGTTACAGAAATAATTAGAAAAAATTGGGACGTTAAATTTTGGAACTTACTTTCATTGGGAATAAAAAAGCACTAAATGAATTGACTTGATTCTATATTATCGATTGATTTCAATATCTTCACTAGTATAATATGTCGTAATTGCCAATGAAAGTAAGCTCCTAAATTTAGGGTTTTTAGGTTTAGTAATAAGAGCTTGACAGACATTAGACTTGACTCTATATTATCGATTGATTTCAATATTTTCACTAGTTTAGTATTGAAAATTTACGCCAATCTTAGCCGGATAATCAAACACTCTTGTAACATCATCCACTAATCTAAAAATGTTCAAATTAATAAACTTTTCTTAAAAATAACGAAACTTTTTTTGAAATGTTACTCAACGATATCAGTAAAGTAAAAGAGTAGATTAAGGGGATGCCTAACTTAATTTTCGCGCTCTACCATACGGACGATTCTCTATGTTCTTTGCTAACCTCTAAGGCAAATTTGATTTTTCAAATAATTTTGAAACGGCTTGCTTAATGGCAGTTCTGTTTGCATCAAAATATTATTTATAATTCGTAGTATGTGCGTAAACTTCTTTTTGGCTGATTTCAATTCCAATTGAAAAATACGTCAGTATTTTCAGCAATAGGAAATGAAATCAGCCAAAAGAGAAGTCGCACATTCTACAAATTATAAATAATATTTTGATGCAAACAGAACTGCCATTAAGCAAGCCGTTTCAAAATTATTTGAAAAATTAAATTTACATTAGATGCTATAGCAGAGAATATAGAGAATTGTCGGTACAGTAGAGCGCGGAAATTATGTTCGGCATCCCCTTAAGGGGACGTCGTACCATCCTACATTACCGACCGCAATACGAATCGCTGTTTCCAACTTTTCTCTATCATTTATTAGTGAAATAATGCACAAATTAAATTCCACTCAAAAAATTCATTGAAGAAAAGGGCTCAACTAAGATAATTATAATACGGAGTCAAAAATTATAAAATTAATAAATTTTTTAATTTTGCATAAAACGATGTTGAGTTGAACGATCGCAGCGCCATTGCTTATATTTGCTAGTAAAGTAGCGACGATTTTTGACTCCGTATTACAATTATCTTAGTTGAGCCCTCTTCTTCAATGAAATTTTTGAGTGGAATTTAATTTGTGCATTATTTCACTAATAAATGACAGAGAAAAGTTGGAAACAGCGATTCGTATCGCGGTCGGTAATGTAGGATGGTACGACCTCCCCTTAATGGGGAAAAAGTGAAAATTGAAAAATGACTCAAAAATTAACAGATTTAATTCTATTGCTAAAACAAGCGTGTTTAAACAAAGAGGGAAAAAATAAAAAATAGTAGGTTTGAATAATGTAATAATAAAAATTATGAAGAAATTTTAAATGCTGTAAAAAATATAACTTACCCTATACGTCTGTCAAGTTCCACAAAAAATGCGCAGGAGCGACGCCATAGATGTAGCCGCAGCGAAAGTACAGTGGGGAGGTCAGGCCCAAGGGTGACTCCTTCAAAACGGGAAGACGGCACGGCTGCAGGGTTCAGCAACTCAAGCGGTCACTGATTACACAAGCACTCACTGATTTCACAAACACTCACTGATTTCACAAACACTCACTGATTTCCCAATCACTCACTGATTAGAGTAACTGCTGCCAGTAGAGCGAGGACGAGACTAAATTTTTCCTCAGTGAGGGCCCGCCCTTTTATATGCTACGCTTTTCCCCCTTGTGGGTCTTAAGAGGGGAAAAAGCCTGGCTTCCCTTGTATGTTATTCACTCGCTATTTACTCGCACTATTCACTTGCGTTATGTACTCGCGCAATTCAGTCGCTATCCACTCGCGCTATTCACTCGCGCTGTTCTCTCGCGCTATTCACTCGCTATTCACTCGCTATTCATTTATTTATAAAAAGAGGCAAGAAATGGTTTAAAATAAAATAGTAGTCTCTCGTAAATAAGCAAGTTTTCTTTTCACAAATAAAAGCGCCTTCAAGTACATATAGCTAATCGGAATGTGAAGAATGTAAGGAATGCAGCAATGTAAACAAAGTTTATCGGCGAAGACAGCAAGCTTTATTACGTATTAAATAATAGTAAGTATTAATAGTAAGTAGGTGCAAAACCAAGCTTGCTACCTTCGCTGATACACTTTGTTTACATTGCTGCATTCCTTCTAAAAATAATATCTTAAAAAAATGTAGTATTTTCTGTCAAGAAATACATGTAATTTTTTTTAACCGAAAAATTTCTACCCAGTACTGATGGAGTCGCCCGCGACTCCTCCCACGCAACATAAAAAGATTCACAAAGCTTTCCCTGTTACAAATTTTAAATTTTCGAAGCCGCTGAGGTAATTTCGCAACTCTTGGAATGCGCCTTGTATACATTTTGCGCATTCCAGAGAGCATTCAACGCTCGCGCCCGGCTTAGCGCTTCAATAGAAAATTTGCGACGAAATTTTCCTATGAGGCGAAAAATATTTTTCAAAATAATTTTCTTTTTCTTTTCACATAATAAATAATTTTAATACATAATAAATATTTAAAAGAAAATTTATTTGTTTTGTTTATTGAAAAAGGAAAATTATTTATTATGTGAAAAGAAAAAGAAAAATATATGAAAAGAAAATTATTTTGAAAAATATATGTCAACAAGGCGCATTCCAAGAGTTGCGAAATTACCTCAGCGGCTTCGAAAATGAAAAATTTGTAAAAGGGACAGGAATAAGGGAAAATTTTGCATTATGAATCTTTTTTTATGTTGCGTGAGAGGAGGCGCGGGCGACTCTATCAGTACTGGGTAGAAATTTTTCGGTTATAAATTACACGTATTTCTTGACAGAAAATACTAAATTTTTGTAAGATATTATTTTTTACGCACATTTTATTTTGTTCATAAAACATTATGCAACCCAAAAAAAAGGAGAAAAAAATTTTCGTCCAAAAAAATCTGAAAAAATTTATATAAATTCCTGAGACAAAATTGAACATTTCTTATATGGATAATTTTTTTATACATATGTAACTTTGGCCGTAAAACTTCTTTGACGAATAATGTAATAATTTTCATATAAACTAAGATATCTCGCGATCCAAACGTTCTAGGACTAAATTTTAAAAAAGAAACGAAAGCTCTTGGAAAATGCTTTTAGATTGTCCTTCTTAAAATTTTGTAAAAAAAGTTTTCTTCCACTGACCTAAATTTATATAAGATTTCAAAAACATTTTGTTTTCATTTCCGTTTTTTACGATTATCAGAATGAAAAAAATTATTTCGTCAATTTATACAGGGTGTTCGAAATGTTCCGGACCCCCCACTTATAACATAAAGTAAGCATTTTGGAAAAAAATGTTAAATACAAAAGTTGTTAAGTTTTGAAGGTTGAACTAAATGATGACCTTGGATTTGTTATTGGTTATCATTTTCAAGGTCATTTAAAGGTCATCTTCAGTTTTTTAAATAGGGACCCCTATTTTTTATTTCAGATTCTGAAAGAGCACAAAATTTTACATCTGGATATGTACCCACGTTATGGCTCAAAATGACCTACAGAGGTCATTTAGTGGTTAAATGATTATTTAGTAGCAGAAAGCCAAGAAATCCCCATTATTAAGAACTTTGAGCGTATCTGACCAATACTAAAGTAATTTGATTTTGCAAGACAAACTTTATGGTGGCGTTAAATTGACATTGCCCTCGATTTTCAAGGTCATTTGATGGTTAGCTTTAGTTTTCCAAATTAAGCCTCCTAGTTGTAATTCTCCATTTTGCACCAGCGCTAAATTCTGCATTAGGATTGTAGAAGGTGTAATTGACACTGGCGTAAAATAAGCCTTAGGCCCAACAACCACATAACTCGGGCGAGAAAATGATAAATAAAAAAATGTCTAATCAAAATAAGCCTTAGGCCCAACAACTACATACCTAGTAGCAGAAAGCCAAGAACTTTGGGTGTATTTGACGAAAAGAAAAAAAAAATTTCGTACTTTAATACTAAAGTACATAATTTGATTTTCTAGGACGAACTTTATGGTCACTTTAAAATTGGCCTTCATTTTTAAGGTCATTTGAAAGTTATCTTCAGCTTATTAAAAAGGGACTCATTTTGTATTCCGGATTCTGGAGGAGCATTAAATTTTAGGTCTGGAGATATGTACAATATCTACGTCATGGCTTGAAATGATCTACATAGGACACTTGGGGGTTATTAATTTCAAAAGCAAAATAATCTAACCGTTTTACATGAACAGTTTTTATTGCAATAATTTTTTGCAAGGGTTACGAGTTTCTACGCATGATTCATAGCATTTTCAGGATCGTTACTTGTACCTTAGAAGATTTTGCTCACTATTCTTTTTAGGAATCAGTTCATTTATAATTGTTAATTAACAATTGTTTACTCCTATTTACTTTTCTGTTTTCAAGAGTTAAGTGAAGTTCTCTTACATCGAAATTCAGATAATTGTATTAATTTTCAATAATTGTACTTTTAATCGTAGTGAAAAATGGCACATCTTACTGAACGAGAAAGAATATCTTTGTTGATGATGCGAGGGTGGGGTGATCAAGAGAGAGGTTACAAACAGGTACAGCGTTTATTCAATGAAACATTCAGAGTTGAAGAAAACAACCCTATTTCAAAAAGTACCGTAATTCGTACAATTAGACGTTTTGAAGAGACAGGTGGTATTAAAGATTGTCCTAAATCAGGTAGATCCAAATCGTCGTCTCATGATGAAAAGAGCTTAGACGTATTACAATCATTTATTGAGGACCCCCATTGCAGCATCAGACGTTGTGCACAACAGCATGAAATGGGAGCTGCATCTGTGCACAAAATTTTGAAACTCAACAAATGGCATCCTTTCAAATTAAAGTTGGTACAGGAATTATCTGAAGATGATTTTGATAGAAGGGTAGAGTTTTGTGATGTAATGATGCAAATGATATCTGATGATCCTTTGCTCCTCAATAACATTGTTTTCTCTGATGAAGCCACGTTTGAGTTAAGCGGAACAGTGAACAGACATAATTGTCGATACTGGAGTAACATCAATCCACATTAGATGAGAGCGGACCACACGCAACATCCTGAAAAAGTAAATGTTTGGGCTGGCATATTTAATGGAAGAGTACTTGGCCCTTTCTTTATTGAAGGTAATTTAAATGCTGCAATGTATGAAAACATGCTTCGAGACCAAATTATACCTGCTATACGGAATTTAACGAGTGGAAATCTGGAAGAAATTTACTTCCAACAGGATGGTGCTCCTGCACACTACGGTATTCATGTTCGCCGATATTTAGATGCAACATTTCATGATAGATGGATTGGGCGGAGAGGTACAATTGAATGGCCACCTCGGTCCACAGACCTAACGCCTCTTGATTACTTCCTTTGGGGATACTTGAAGGATAAAGTTTATGTTATAAAACCACGTGACTTGGATGAATTACGCCAAAGAATCACTGATGAAATAGACTTGATACCTCAGCAAATCTTGCGAAATGTTGTTGCAGCCTTTTACAATCGGTTAGCACATTGCCAAACTGTTAATGGGCAACAATTTGAACAGTTGTTGTAAAAAGTTCCTGTCAACGACATTTTAAAAAAATTCAGTTTGGGCGAATAGTCCACTGTCTTGATTTAGTTAGCTGGGCCGCCGATAGTCCTGCCTTAGCTGACTGGGCCGCTAGTGTTCTTGTCTTAGTAGGCTGGGCCGCCGATGGTCTTGCCTTAGTTGGTTGGATCACCCATGATGTTACCTTAATTAGTTGTACCTCCCGTGCCTGAGCAATGAGGCTCATTTTGATTAGACATTTTTTTATTTATCATTTTCTCCCCCGAGGTATGTAGTTGTTGGGCCTAAGGCTTATTTTGATTAGACATTTTTTTATTTATCATTTTCTCCCCCGAGGTATGTAGTTGTTGGGCCTAAGGCTTATTTTGATTAGACATTTTTTTATTTATCATTTTCTCCCCCGAGGTATGTAGTTGTTGGGCCTAAGGCTTATTTTGATTAGACATTTTTTTATTTATCATTTCCCCCCCCCCCCCCCCCCCCGAGGTATGTAGTTGTTGGGCCTAAGGCTTATTTTACGCCAGTGTCAATTACACCTTCTACAATCCTAATGCAGAATTTAGCGCTGGGGCAAAATGGAGAATTACAACTAGGAGGCTTAATTTGGAAAACTAAAGCTAACCTTCAAATGACCTTGAAAATCGAGGGCAATGTCAATTTAACGCCACCATAAAGTTTGTCTTGCAAAATCAAATTACTTTAGTATTGGTCAGATACGCTCAAAGTTCTTAATAATGGGGATTTCTTGGCTTTCTGCTACTAAATAATCATTTAACCACTAAATGACCTCTGTAGGTCATTTTGAGCCATAACGTGGGTACATATCCAGATGTAAAATTTTGTGCTCTTTCAGAATCTGAAATAAAAAATAGGGGTCCCTATTTAAAAAACTGAAGATGACCTTTAAATGACCTTGAAAATGATAACCAATAACAAATCCAAGGTCATCATTTAGTTCAACCTTCAAAACTTAACAACTTTTGTATTTAACATTTTTTTCCAAAATGCTTACTTTATGTTATAAGTGGGGGGTCCGGAACATTTCGAACACCCTGTATAATAGCCTATCGTGTAGAGGGCTTAATTATCTTTAAAATAACTATGTCAACAATTTATTAACAATTAAATTAAAGCCGAGACAATACTTTAATATTTAGGGATTGCTAGATCACACATGGCAAAAACACTAGGACGGTAGTGTACGTCGAAAATCTCTTAATGCAAGAACGTCTTTTGCTCCAAATATTTCATTATATCAGATAAATCAATTAAACATTTTTCTACAGCATTAGAAATTTACTTATAATATTTATTACTATGTTATTTAAACCTCCTATATACTTTTCCCCTCTTTGTTTATACACCTTTGCTTTAGCGATACAATTAAATCTGTTTACTTTTTGAGTTATTTTTCAATATTCACTTTATTCTCATTAATCTACTCTTTTGCTTTACCGATATCGATGAATTTATTTATTTTTGAGTCGTTCTCTAAAAAATAATTGTTCACCTTTTATTTACCTGTATACACGTTTTATCTGAAACTTTTGACGATATTATACCGTTGGAATCGTTGTGACGAGATGTAAAAGGGAAAAATTATGAAAAAATTTAATGTTCATCCTACAAATAGTTATTAACTATTAAAGGTGACCAATCCTAGCGCACCATTAGCCGGAAGAATGTGCGATGTTGCCATGTCTCGTTGGTATAAATATAAATATTTACATATCAACATAAAAAATTATCGACCGTACGGTCAGCGCTTAGTCGGTATCAAAACTATAGATGACGCCGTCGTTTTTTAATTGTATAGTCGTCTGCTTAGCTTAATGACATAAGTCCGCCAAAATTAAAACTATATTGCTTTGGTGGAAAGTGACTTTCCACGAAACCATGCAAATTCACGGGCGGGCTCGGTAGTGCTTCAGCGAACACTGGCCCTTTTACAATGATCCATATATAAAAAAAAATCTCAAACAATTAGTGTTTGCATTATTTTAAATTAGCTGTTGGTTCAATCTCAAATTGAAGAGCAGGCTATCGTCAAAAAGCACGTTCTAGTCTTTAAATGATACATAAAAAATTGAGAGAGCAACCACACTTTTAAAAAATCGCACGGCCGCTATTTGATATGTTACGGTCGGATCTCCTTAAGACTTCGCTCAAATTGAAGAGCAGACTATTGTCTAAAAGCACGTTCTAGTCTTCAAACGATACATACAAAATTGAGAGAGCAAACACGCTCTTAATAAATGGAAGGGCCGCTATTTCAAAAGATATGGTCGGAACCCCTCGGGACCAATCTCAAATTAAAGAGCAGGCTATTGTCTTAAATCAGGTTCTGGTCTTTAAATGATACATAAAACATTGAGAGAGCTACCACACTTTTAAAAATCGGAGGGCCGCTATTTGAAAACTTATGGTCGGATCCCGTTGGGACCAATCTCAAATTGAAGAGCAGACTATTGTCTAAAAGCACGTTTTAGTCTTCAAATGATACATACAAAATTGAGAGAACAACCACAGTTTTAAAAAATTGAAGGGCTGCTATTTGAAAACTTATGGTCGGATCCCGTCGGGACCAGTCTCAAAATAAATAGCTGACTATTGTCTAAAAGTACACTCTAGTTTTAAAATCATACATGCGAAATTGAGAGAGCTACGGCACTTTTAAAATATCGGACTCAAGACTGCGCTTAAATTGAAGAGCAGACTATTGTCTAAAAGCACGTTCTAGTCTTCAAATGATACATACAAAATTGAGAGAACAACCACAGTTTTAAAAAATTGAAGGGCTGCTATTTCAAAAGTTATAGTCGGATCCCCTCCGGACCAATCTCAAATTGAAGAGCAGACTACTGCCTAAGAGCACGTTCTAGACTTCAAAAGATACATACAAAATTGCAACTGCATTTTTAAAAAATCAGAGGGCCGCTATTTAAAAAGTTATTGTCGGATTCCCTCGGGACCAGTCTCAAAGTATATAGGTGACTATTGTATATAAGCCCGTTCTAGTTTTAAAATCATACATGCGAAATTGAGAGAGCTATTTTTAGAAAATCGGAATCAAGACGGCGCTTAAATTGAAGAGCAGACTATTGTCTAAAAGCACGTTCTAGTCTTTAAATGATATATATAAAATTGAGAGAGCAACCATGCTTTTAAAACATGGGAGGGAAGCTTTTTGAAAAGTTATGGTCGGATCCCCTCGGGAGCAATTTTAAATTGAAGAGCAGACTATTGTTTAAAAACACGTTCTAGTCTTCAAATGATATATACAAAATTAAAAGAGCTACCACACTTTTAAAAAATCGGACGGCCGCTATTATATATGTTACTGTCGGATCTCCTTAAGACTGCGCTCAAATTGAAGAGCAGACTATTATCTAAAAGCACGTTCTAGTCTTCAAACCATACATACAAAATTGAGAGAGCAACTGCATTTTTAAAAAATCGGAGGGCCGCTATTTCAAATGTTACATTCGGATCTCCTTAAGACTGCACTCATATTGAACAGCAGAGTATTGCCTAAAAGCAAGTTCTAATCTTCAAATGAAACATACGAAATTGAGACATCAACTGCATTTTTAAAAAATCAGAGGGCCGCTATTTCAAAAGTATTGGTCGGGCCCGTTCGAGACCAATCCCAAATTGAAAAGCAGTCTATTGTCTAAAAACACGTTCTAGTCTTCAAACGATACATACAAAATTGAGAGAGCAACTGCATTTTTAAAAAATCGGAGGGCCGCTATTTCAAATGTTACATTCGGATCTCCTTAAGACTGCACTCATATTGAACAGCAGAGTATTGCCTAAAAGCAAGTTCTAATCTTCAAATGAAACATACGAAATTGAGACATCAACTGCATTTTTAAAAATCAGAGGGCCGCTATTTCAAAAGTATTGGTCGGGCCCGTTCGAGACCAATCCCAAATTGAAAAGCAGAGTATTGCCTAAGAGCTCGTTCGAGTCTTCAAACCATACATACACAATTGAGAGAGCAACTGCATTTTAAAAAAATCGGAAGGCCGCTATTTCAAAAGTATTGGTCGAATCCCTTCGATTCTCAAATTAAAGAGCAGGCTATTGTCTTAAATCAGGTTCTGGTCTTCAAACGATACATACAAAATTGAGAGAGCAAACACGCTCTTAATAAATGGAAGGACCGCTATTTCAAAAGATATGGTCGGAACCCCTCGGGACCAATCTCAAATTAAAGAGCAGGCTATTGTCTTAAATCAGGTTCTGGTCTTTAAATGATACATAAAACATTGAGAGAGCTACCACACTTTTAAAAATCGGAGGGCCGCTATTTGAAAACTTATGGTCGGATCCCGTTGGGACCAATCTCAAATTGAAGAGCAGACTATTGTCTAAAAGCACGTTTTAGTCTTCAAATGATACATACAAAATTGAGAGAACAACCACAGTTTTAAAAAATTGAAGGGCTGCTATTTGAAAACTTATGGTCGGATCCCGTCGGGACCAGTCTCAAAATAAATAGCTGACTATTGTCTAAAAGTACACTCTAGTTTTAAAATCATACATGCGAAATTGAGAGAGCTACGGCACTTTTAAAATATCGGACTCAAGACTGCGCTTAAATTGAAGAGCAGACTATTGTCTAAAAGCACGTTCTAGTCTTCAAATGATACATACAAAATTGAGAGAACAACCACAGTTTTAAAAAATTGAAGGGCTGCTATTTCAAAAGTTATAGTCGGATCCCCTCCGGACCAATCTCAAATTGAAGAGCAGACTACTGCCTAAGAGCACGTTCTAGACTTCAAAAGATACATACAAAATTGCAACTGCATTTTTAAAAAATCAGAGGGCCGCTATTTAAAAAGTTATTGTCGGATTCCCTCGGGACCAGTCTCAAAGTATATAGGTGACTATTGTATATAAGCCCGTTCTAGTTTTAAAATCATACATGCGAAATTGAGAGAGCTATTTTTAGAAAATCGGAATCAAGACGGCGCTTAAATTGAAGAGCAGGACTATTGTCTAAAAGCACGTTCTAGTCTTTAAATGATATATATAAAATTGAGAGAGCAACCATGCTTTTAAAACATGGGAGGGAAGCTTTTTGAAAAGTTATGGTCGGATCCCCTCGGGAGCAATTTTAAATTGAAGAGCAGACTATTGTTTAAAAAACACGTTCTAGTCTTCAAATGATATATACAAAATTAAAAGAGCTACCACACTTTTAAAAAATCGGACGGCCGCTATTATATATGTTACTGTCGGATCTCCTTAAGACTGCGCTCAAATTGAAGAGCAGACTATTATCTAAAAGCACGTTCTAGTCTTCAAACCATACATACAAAATTGAGAGAGCAACTGCATTTTTAAAAAATCGGAGGGCCGCTATTTCAAATGTTACATTCGGATCTCCTTAAGACTGCACTCATATTGAACAGCAGAGTATTGCCTAAAAGCAAGTTCTAATCTTCAAATGAAACATACGAAATTGAGACATCAACTGCATTTTTAAAAAATCAGAGGGCCGCTATTTCAAAAGTATTGGTCGGGCCCGTTCGAGACCAATCCCAAATTGAAAAGCAGTCTATTGTCTAAAAACACGTTCTAGTCTTCAAACGATACATACAAAATTGAGAGAGCAACTGCATTTTTAAAAAATCGGAGGGCCGCTATTTCAAATGTTACATTCGGATCTCCTTAAGACTGCACTCATATTGAACAGCAGAGTATTGCCTAAAAGCAAGTTCTAATCTTCAAATGAAACATACGAAATTGAGACATCAACTGCATTTTTAAAAAATCAGAGGGCCGCTATTTCAAAAGTATTGGTCGGGCCCGTTCGAGACCAATCCCAAATTGAAAAGCAGAGTATTGCCTAAGAGCTCGTTCGAGTCTTCAAACCATACATACACAATTGAGAGAGCAACTGCATTTTAAAAAAATCGGAAGGCCGCTATTTCAAAAGTATTGGTCGAATCCCTTCGATTCTCAAATTAAAGAGCAGGCTATTGTCTTAAATCAGGTTCTGGTCTTTAAATGATACATAAAACATTGAGAGAGCTACCACACTTTTAAAAATCGGAGGGCCGCTATTTGAAAACTTATGGTCGGATCCCGTTGGGACCAATCTCAAATTGAAGAGCAGACTATTGTCTAAAAGCACGTTTTAGTCTTCAAATGATACATACAAAATTGAGAGAACAACCACAGTTTTAAAAATTGAAGGGCTGCTATTTGAAAACTTATGGTCGGATCCCGTCGGGACCAGTCTCAAAATAAATAGCTGACTATTGTCTAAAAGTTACATTCGGATCTCCTTAAGACTGCACTCATATTGAACAGCAGAGTATTGCCTAAAAGCAAGTTCTAATCTTCAAATGAAACATACGAAATTGAGACATCAACTGCATTTTTAAAAAATCAGAGGGCCGCTATTTCAAAAGTATTGGTCGGGCCCGTTCGAGACCAATCCCAAATTGAAAAGCAGAGTATTGCCTAAGAGCTCGTTCGAGTCTTCAAACCATACATACACAATTGAGAGAGCAACTGCATTTTAAAAAAATCGGAAGGCCGCTATTTCAAAAGTATTGGTCGAATCCCTTCGGGACCAATCTCAAATTAGAGAGCAGACTACTGCCTAAGAGCACGCTTGAGTCTTCAAACCATACATACAAAATTGAGAAAGCATTTGCATTTTTAAAAAATCAAAGGGCCGCTATTTTAAAAGTTGTGGTCTGATTCCCTCGGGACCAATCTTAAATTATAGAGCAGACTACTGCCTAAGTGGACTTTCTACCCTTGAAACGATACATACAAAATTGAGAGAGCAACTGCATTTTTAAAAAATCGGAAAGCCGTTATTTCAAAAGTTTGGTCGGATCCCCCTCGGGACCAATCTCAAATTAAAGAGCAGACTATTGTCTAAAAGCACGTTCTAGTCTTCAAATGATACATAGAAAATTGAGAGAGCAACTGCATTTCTAAAAAATCGGAGGGCCGCTATTTCAAAAGTTATTGTCGGATCCCCTCGGAACCAACCTCAAGTTGAAGAGCAGACTATTGTCTAAAAGTACGTTCTAGTCTTCAAATGATACATACAAAATTGAGAGGGCAACCACAGTTTTAAAAAATTGAAGGGCTGCTATTTCAAAAGTTATGGTCGGATCCCCTCACGACCAGTCTCAAATTGAATACCTGACTATTGTCTAAGAGCCCGTTCTAGTTTTAAAATCATACATGCGAAATTGAGAGTGCGACGGCACTTTTCATTTATCGGACTCAAGACTGCGCTTAAATTGAAGAGCAGACTATTGTCTAAAAGCACGTTCTAGTCTTCAAATGATACATACAAAATTGAGAGAACAACCACAGTTTTAAAAAATTGAAGGGTTGCTATTTCAAAAGTTATAGTCGGATTCCCTCCGGGCCAATCTCAAATTGAATAGCAGACTATTGTCTAAAAGTACGTTCTAGTCTTCAAATGATACATACAAAATTTAGAGAGCAACCACAGTTTTAAAAAATTGAAGGGCTGCTATTTCTAAAGTTATGGTCGGATCCCCTTTGGGACCAGTCTCAAATTGAATAGCTGACTATTGTCTAAGAGCCTGTTTTAGTTTTATAATGATACATGCAAAATTGAGAGAGCTACGGCACTTTAAAATTTCGGACTCAAGACTGCGCTTAAATTTAAGCGCATACTATTGTCTGAAAGCACGTTCTAGTCTTTAAATGATATATATAAAATTGAGAGAGCAACCACGCTTTGAAAACATGGGAGGGAAGCTTTTTGAAAAGTTATGGTCGGATCCCCTCGGCAGCAATTTTAAATTGAAGAGCAGACTATTGTTTAAAAACACGTTCTAGTCTTCAAATGATACATACAAAATTAAAAGAGCTACCACACTTTTAAAAAATCGGACGGCCGCTATTTTATATGTTACGGGCGGATCTCCTTAAGAATGCGCTCAAATTGAAGAGCAGACTATTGTCTAAAAGTACGTCCTAGTCTTCAAATGATACATACAAAATTGAGAGAGCAACCACAGTTTTAAAAATTGAAGGGCTGCTATTTCAATAGTTATGGTCGGATCCCGTCGGGACCAATCTCAAATTAAATAGCTGACTATTGTCTAAGAGCCCGTTCTAGTTTTAAAATCATACATGCAAAATTGAGAGAGCTACGGCACTTTTAAAATATCGGACTCAAGACTGCGCTTAAATTGAAGAGCAGACTATTGTCTAAAAGCACGTTCTAGTCTTCAAATGATACATACAAATTTGAGAGAGCAACTGTATTTTTAAAAAGTCAGAAGGCCGCTACTTTAAAAGTTATGGTCGGATCCCTTCGGTACCAATTTCAAATTGAAGAGCAGACTATTGTCTAAAAGCACGTTCTAGTCTTCAAATGATACATACAAAATTGAGAGAACAACCACAGTTTTAAAAAATTGAAAGGCTGCTATTTCAAAAGTTATAGTCGGATCCCCTCCGGACCAATCTCAAATTGTAGAGCAGACTACTGCCTAAGAGGACTTACTACTCTTCAAACGATACATACAAAATTGAGAGAGCAACTGCATTTTTAAAAAATAAGAAGGCCGCTATTTTAAAAGTTGTGGTCGGATAGCCTCGGGACAAATCTCAAATTGAAAGGCAGAATATTGCGTAAGAGCTCATTCTCGTCTTCAAATGATACATGCAAAATTGAGAGACCAACTGCATTTTTAAAAAATCAGAGTGCCGCTATTTCAAATGCTACGGTCGGATACCCTCGGGACCAATCTCAAATTAAAGAGCAGAGTATTGCCTAAGAGCTTGTTCCAGTTTTAAAATGATACATACAAAATTGAGAGAGCAACTGCATTTTTAAAAAATCGGAGGGCCGCTATTTCAAAAGTTGTGGTGGGATACCCATGGAACCATTCTCAAATTAAAGAGCAGAGTATTGCCTAAGGGCTTGTTCCAGATTTTAAATGATACATACAAAATTGAGTGAGCAACTGCAATTTTAAAAAATCAGAAGGCCGCTATTTCAAAAGTTGCGGTCGGATCCCCTTCGAACCAATCTCAAATTAAAGATCAGTGTATTGCCTATGAGCATGTTTTAGTTTTTAAATAATATTTGCAAAATTAAGAGAGCAACTGCATTTTTAAAAAATCAAAGGGCCGCTATTTTAAAAGTTATTGTCGGATCCCCTCGGGACTAATCTCAAATGGAAGAGCAGAGTATTGCCTAAGAGCTCATTCGAGTCTTCAAAAGATACATACAAAATTGAGAGAGCAACTGCATTTTTAAAAAATCAGAAGGCCGCTATTTCAAAAGTTGCGGTCGGATCCCCTCGGGACCATTCTCAAATTAAAGAGCAGAGTATTACTTAAGGGCTTGTTCCAGTTTTTAAATGATACATACAAAATTGAGAGAGCAACTGCATTTTTAAGGGGATGCCTAACTTAATTTTCGTGCTCTACTATACCGACGATTCTCTATGTTCTTTGCTAACCTCTAAGGCAAATTTGATTTTTCAAATAATTTTGAAACGGCTTGCTTAATGGCAGTTCTGTTTGCATCAAAATATTATTTACAATTCGTAGAATGTGCGTAAACTTCTTTTTTGGCTGATTTCAATTCCAATTGAAAAATAAGTCAGTATTTTCAGCAATAGGAAATGAAATCAGCCAAAAATGAAGTCTACGCACATTCTATGAATTATAAATAATATTTTGATGCAAACAGAACTGCCATTAAGCAAGCCGTTTCAAAATTATTTGAAAAATCAAATTTACATTAGATGCTATAGCAGAGAATATATAGAATTGTCGGTACAGTAGAGCGCGGAAATTATGTTCGGCATCCCCTTAAAAAATCAGAAGGCCGCTATTTTAAAAGTTGTGGTCGGATCCCCTCGGGACCAATCTCAAATTGAAAGGCAGAATATTGCGTAAGAGCTCATTCTAGTCTTCAAATGATACATGCAAAATTGAAAGAGCAACGGCATTTTTAAAAAATCAGAGGACCGCTATTTCAAAAGTTTAGGTTGGATCCCCTCGGGACTAATCTCAAATGGAAGAGCAGAGTATTGCCTAAGAGTTCATTCGAGTCTTCAAAAGATACATACAAAATTGAGAGAGCAACTGCAATTTGAAAAAATCAGAGGGCCGCTATTTCAAAAGTTTTGGTCGGAAACCCTCGGGACCAATCTCAAATTAAAGAGCAAAGTATTGCCTATGAGCATGTTTTAGTTTTTAAATAATATTTGCAAAATTAAGAGAGCAACTGCATTTTTAAAATTCAAAGGGCCGCTATTTTAAAAGTTATTGTCGGATCCCCTCGGGACTAATCTCAAATGGAAGAGCAGAGTATTGCCTAAGAGCTCATTCGAGTCCTCAAAAGATACATACAAAATTGAGAGAGCAACTGCAATTTGAAAAAATCAGAGGGCCGCTATTTCAAAAGTTTTGGTCGGATCCCCTCGGGACCAATCTCAAATTAAAGAGCAGAGTATTGCCTATGAGCACGTTTTAGTTTTTAAATAATATTTGCAAAATTAAGAGAGCAACTGCATTTTTAAAAAATCAAAGGGCCGCTATTTTAAAAGTTTTGGTCGGATCCCCTCGGGACCAATCTCAAATTGAAAGGCAGAATATTGCGTAAGAGCTCATTCTAGTCTTCAAATGATACATGCAAAATTGAAAGAGCAACTGCATTTTTAAAAAATCAGAGGACCGCTATTTCAAAAGTTGTGGTCGGATCCCCTCGGGACCAATCTCAAATTGAAGAGCAGACTATTGCCTAAAAGCTCGTTCTAGTCTTCAAGTGATACATACAAAATTGAGAGAGCAACTGCATTTTTAAAAAATCAGAAGGCCGCTATTTTAAAAGTTGTGGTCGGATCCCCTCGGGACCAATCTCAAATTGAAAGGCAGAATATTGCGTAAGAGCTCATTCTAGTCTTCAAATGATACATACAAAATTGAGAGAGCAACTGCATTTTTAAAAAATCAGAGGGCCGCTATTTCAAAAGTTGTGGTCGGATCCCCTCGGTACCAATCTCAAATTGAAGAGCAGACTATTGCCTATAAGCTCAGTTCTAGTCTTCAAGTAGATACATACAAAATTGACAGAGCAACTAGCATTTAAAAAATCAGAAGGCCGCTATTTTAAAAGTTGTGGTCGGATTCCCCTCGGGACCAATCTCAAATTGAAAGGCAGAATATTGCGTAAGAGCTCATTCTAGTCTTCAAATGATACATGCAAAATTGAAAGAGCAACTGCATTATTAAAAAATCAGAGGACCGCTATTTCAAAAGTTTTGGTCGGATCCCCTCGGGACTAATCTCAAATGGAAGAGCAGAGTATTGCTATGAGCACGTTTTAGATTTAATACTATTGCAAAATTAAGAGAGCAACTACATTGTTATAAAATTAAAGGGCCGCTATTTTAAACGTTATTGTCGGATCCCCTCGGGACTAATCTCAATTAAAGAGCGAGTATTGCGTAAGAGCTCATTCGAGTCTTCAAAGATACATACAAAATTGAGAGAGCAAC